>CAWUFW010020109.1:0-162152 GCA_963921515.1 Calotriton arnoldi
CACTACTACCACCCTCACCCAGGGGGGCTGGATGCCTACCACTACCACCACCCTCAGCCAGGGGGCTGGATGCCTACCACCACTACCACCCTCAGCCAGGGGGCTGGATGCCTACCACAACCCTGAGCCAGGGGGGGCTGGATGCCCACCACTACTACCACCCTCACCCAGGGGGGGCTGGATGCCTACCACTACTACCACCCACACCCAGGGGGGGCTGGACGCCTACCACCACCCTTAGCCAGGGTGGGCTGGATGCCTACCACTATTACCACCCTGAGCCAGGGCGGGCTGGATGCCCACCACTACTACCACCCTCACCCAGGGCGGGCTGGATGCCTACCACTACTACCACCCACACCCAGGGGGGGGGCTGGATGCCTACCACTACTACCACCCTCAGCCAGGGGGGCTGGATGCCTACCACCACCCTGAGCCAGGGAGGGCTGGATGCCCACCACTACTACCACCCTCACCCAGGGGGCTGGATGCCTACCACTACTACCACCCACACCCAGGGGGGCTGGATGCCTACCACTACTACCACCCTCAGCCAGGGGGGCTGAATGCCTCACCACCACCCTTAGCCAGGGGGGCTGGATGCCTACCACTACTACCACCCTCACCCAGGGGGCTGGATGCCTACCACTACTACCACCCTCAGCCAGGGGGGCTGGATGCCTACCACTACTACCACCCACACCCAGGGGGCTGGATGCCTACCACCACCCTTAGCCAGGGGGCTGGATGCCTACCACTACTACCACCCTCAGCCAGGGGGCTGGATGCCTACCACTACTACCACCCTCACCCAGGGGGCTGGATGCCTACCACTACTACCACCCTCAGCCAGGGGGGCTGGATGCCTACCACTACTACCACCCACACCCAGGGGGGCTGGATGCTCTACCACCACCCTTAGCCAGGGGGCTGGATGCCTACCACTACTACCACCCTCAGCCAGGGGGCTGGATGCCTACCACTACTACCACCCACACCCAGGGGGGCTGGATGCCTCACCACCACCCTTAGCCAGGGGGGCTGGATGCCTACCACTACTACCACCCTCAGCCAGGGGGCTGGATGCCTACCACTACTACCACCCTCAGCCAGGGGGGCTGGATGCCTCACCACCACCCTCAGCCAGGGGGGCTGGATGCCTACCACTACTACCACCCTCAGCCAGGGGGCTGGATGCCTACCACCACCCTTAGCCAGGGGGCTGGATGCCTACCACTACTACCACCCTGAGCCAGGGGGCTGGATGCCCACCACTACTACCACCCTCACCCAGGGGGCTGGATGCCTACCACTACTACCACCCACACCCAGGGGGGCTGGATGCCTACCACTACTACCACCCTCAGCCAGGGGGCTGGATGCCAACCACTACTACCACCCCCACTAATAGGATGGACAATGCATGACACAACCAGCACACCACAACCTAGGGAATGCAAGAAGAAGACATCCCCCAACACCATGACAAGCGTGTGTAGACTGTGTCAAATGCCTACAACACCGAACATGACTTTGAACATACAATGTGACCCCCTAGCACATGTGCCACACATATATGTGTGTGGCACCCACAATGCAAGCAGGCTATGACCATTGTGGCAATGGGGTCCAAACCCCCATCACCACAGTGACCAAAAGGTAAGTGTGGGGTCCATAGCTGAAGCACATTTTGAACATTGTGGCAATGGGGTCCAAACCCCCATCATCACAGTGACCAAAATGTAAGTGTGGGGTCCATAGCTGAAGCACATTTTGAACATTGTGGCAATGGGGTCCAAACCCCCATCATCACAGTGACCAAAATGTAAGTGTGGGGTCCATAGCTGAAGCACATTTTGAACATTGTGGCAATGGGGTCCAAACCCCCATCATCACAGTGACCAAAATGTAAGTGTGGGGTCTATAGCTGAAGCACATTTTGAACATTGTGGCAATGGGGTCCAAACCCCATCATCACAGTGACCAAAAGGTAAGTGTTGACAAAGAAAGAGGTGCAACTGCCAAACTGCATGGATGATTCCTGGTCACAGAACAAAAACACATCAGTGGCAAAGTAGTGTATGTGTCCCATTGCAACATAAATTGGGGGAGCCAAATACTGCAGTGCAAATAAGACATACCTTTGGCCATGTGCAGACAAACAACACCCATGGGGGCTGACACCGTCAACAATCATCAATGACACAATGACAGAAGTGACCATCAGAATGCAGACCCACATATTTGCACCAATGGGCACACAAATGCAGATACCCTGTGGAGACTGCAGATGTGAGGTGAACAGATACCATACCATGGCAGCAATGGGACACACAAACCATGATCATTGTGCTGACCGATGACCTAGGAGTCCCAGGGACAGCAGGGGAAACCCACCAAACTACATACAGCCAATGGCACACCCAAGATATGCCAATGCAGTGGTGCAGATGCACAAACACAAACAGGCAGACCCACACTGCACATCATACACAACAGGTGAGGGGGTGCCAGTGTCCCCAGGCAACCACACAACACATGAGGAGACCTGAATACCAATCATACAGATGTGCATACAGTGCCACACAAAGGTAACTCATGGATCCAAATCCCCTATGTGGGCAAGCAGGCATTGTCAGATGAGAGGGAGCACAAATCACACATGTCACACAGGCACGTAGGGACAGCAACTGACACAGCAAGACACAGACACACCACAGCACCACCCCCAGGGCCCCCACAATGTGGTGACCCTGGGCTGCATTACAATCCCACTGTGATGACAAAGCTAAATGTGGTTCACACTGTGAACCACAGTCATGTGTCCTGAGCAACTAACTACCATCACACCTACACAAGCACAAATCAATCAGCATGGCCAGTAAGCCAAGGCCAACATGGAGGCAGGGGCCTAGCCGGGCAACAACTCTCATCTGCACACACTCAACACCACACCCCTCGACCTCCAACAATGTGCAGCAGTGAAGTACACATGCACTGGTGACATTGCACATGCACCCATGACTATTCCAGGGTGGTGGGTGGGAACCAAGGTGCAGAAACACATCACACATGGCCACTCAACAAGACTCCTGAATGTCTGACACACTGCACACTACGCTGTACATGGACATGACGGCAATACCACACCAACCAATGGGATCCCATCCACAGTCACACACCAATGAAGAAGCCAAGGTCACCCACAAAGAACACACATAGACAACAACCAACATTGCAGCCCGGACCCTGAGGAGTGCCAGCAGTCACACACACAACGTGTCACAATCACTGAAAGATAACACAAACTGGAAATCACATGACAGGGGCAAACAACAAGTGCCAAGGGGAAACCTGACTGTGACCCATCTGCGTCTGCACACAAACTCAGCCCTGACAGCAAACACACCTATGGGTGACACCCTGATGACCAGTAATGTGCCATGCACCCACATCACAGAGAACCCAGGGAGAAGACTTTGGGGGAACATAGGTCAACTCAGCTAGCATCACAAACAGGTACAACACTAGGGATCACAGCATGCACAGCTAAACGGAAGTGAACACACAGACATGCACATACAACACACACCTTGGGCGCAGGCAATGTCACAGGAGTACACACTGCCATGAGGGGACTCCACTCCTGTGTGAGGAAAGCTGTGCCATATGTTGCCTCAGTAGGGCCCCATCATGTCAGCTGAGCACTTGGTCACACAATCAACAATTAGCACCAAATGAGGGCTCCCGTAACATCAGCCTGGTCATGGAAGTGCCAACGGAATCATCAGCACAGATCCAACACACTTGTATAGCAATGTTGCACTGACAACACAGATGAGTCCTTCCCCATTGAAGCCCAAACCTGCATGTCCACTGGAGATGGCCACATGGTCAGGGAAGTAGACAAATTGACCAATGGCAGGCACAACAGATATGCAGGGGTGGAAGCCACAGATGTGAAATAGCCAATCTAAGTAGGAAATCCCATTGCCAAATACTGAACACATGACACCCTCAGATGCTGCTATGGATGACATGGATACACCACAGGATAGGACACATTCCCCTGGACCACATGGGTTCCTGCACAGTAACACTTCATTATCATGAGACCAAATATCACCATCACTGCAGCAAGGGCATGGTTAGCATCATCAACATCATGTACATCAGAAGCAAAAGCACTAGAGAACAGAAAGTTGCTTTATTCAGCATATGTGGCATTAAAAGTAGAAGTCAGGTAGAAAATAAACAAAGGCCAATGGCCAGTCCATCAACAAAGTCACAAGTGGGTGACAGTGGCAGATGCCACCCTACACATGCCTGCACAAAACCAGGGACAATCCACTAGGAGGGGCAACCGGGGGTAGGCCAGGCACCGCAGGGACAGGATCAGGGCTCACCAGGAGGAAGCAGGGAAGGGGTGGTGGGTGCTGGAGAGCCACTGACAACTGCAGTGGAGGTGTCTGACATGGTGTGTGCCGGCACAACTGGGGGCATGACTCAGATGTTGTGGGTGCCGGCACGACTGCAGTGGACCCTGCAGATGGAGTGGACAGGTCCGCCACTGCAGTGCCCAAGTCAGACAGGGTGGTAGTGGACTCCACTGCAGTGCCTACCACCAGGGAGGAGAATGGGGAACAGGCAAGGTGGGCTGGACAGAGGGGGAGGACACCCTCACCACATCAGTGGCACAGACAAGCGCAGCGGGGGTGTGGTGCTGGGAGAGCAAGTGCCAGGGGGAGAAGGCCGGATCCTCTTGGGGATGGTATATCTGTGGGTGGGGGAACCTGGGGCAGGGTGTGGTGGGGGCACCTGTGGAGTGGGGGCCTGAGGGATGGAGGAAGGAGACCTGGTGCTTGAGCTGCAGGGCGGCGGCGGGGTCTTGCTCTTACCACTCCGGGGGACTTGCGGGTGGGGGCCTCAGTCTGTCTGCACCTGGGGGAGGGTGTCCGGGGGCGAGGGGCACTCTGCTCCGTGTGGGGGCTTCCTCTCCCCCTGGATGCTGGAGCAGCTGGATCGGAGGGGAAGAGGCCGAGGTCACTGAGGAAGAGGCGCTGGGTCTTTGGGGTTGCAGGTGAGGCAAGGGAGGGTGTTTTGGAGGGAGAGGCAACTGAGGACTGCGCAGTGCCCGTGGATGCATGTGTGTGTACCAGGGCCCCATCCCCTGTGAGTCTGGTTTCAGTCCCCTGACTGTGCGTGCGTGTGCGTTTTGTTTGTGGCGTGTGTGTCTGTGTGCTGGACGTGTGTGTGCTGGTGTGTGCCTGTGCCGGTGTGTGTGTGCTTGGGACGGGTAAGGTGCTGGGGAGTGTGGATGGAGCAGAGGCAGGAGGGGTGAGGGACTGTCTGAGGAGGGACACTGCTGCCGTCAGGGAGGAGTCCATGGACCTATTGCCCCTCTGTAGGTCAGACATGCCCGATGAGATGCCCTCCATGAACGACACCAGCTGAGTCAACAGAGCGGTGTGCGCATGGAGGACACTCAGCATGGCTGTCTGCCCTACATGGAGCTGGCGAAGGAGGTACACAGACTCCTCACTCAGGGCAGCAGGGGACACAGGGGCAGGGGGTGCGGTGCCTGGCCCAAAGGAGACACGCTCCCGAACATGGGAGCCTCCACGGACCTGGGGAATGGGAGCTGATGGGAGGGCGGTGGTGGTGCTGGTGGTGGCGGGGACAGCAACACTAGCTGGGGTGTGGTGGCTGCTGACACCCGCCTCCATAAGGGAGTCATCCTCCGAGTTGCTCTGGTCCTCAGCTGAGGTGGATGGTGCTGAGGACTCCTCGGTGTGGCTCCCTCACCCTCCGTGCCACTGGGTCCCTCCGACCACTCCTCGGCTGCTGACCCAGTCTGGCTCTCTGGCTCCTCCTGGTCCGTGGAGCTGTCCCCTTCCGTGGCCGTGGATGTATCTGCAAACAATGGGGAAACAGACAGACATCAGTCACCTGCACCAAACGCACACACCACTGTGAGCACAGCACATTACAGAGCAAGCCCTGGCATCATTAGTTGTACATTGCTAAAAGTGCCCTAACTGAACAGGAGAAGCCAATTGTCAGTCTGATGCCAAGCATGGCACTCACATCCCACATGGCCTTGCACCCATCTGTCTGGTGTCTGTTGGATTGCAACACCCCAGTGTGGACACATGCACCAAGTACACAGTAGTTGGACAGTGCAGAGGACACGGTGTGGCATGTGGACATGCACACATCACAGCTCTTGCCACTGAGTCAGTACAGGTTTCCGGATGAAAGGGATGCCCAGAGTCAAATAGGAAATGCATGTGATGCATACCAGCGACAGACACCATGATGCACCCATGTCCTGATAGCCATCGCCACAATGGTGTGCATGTAGCACATGTCACTCCCCTGCAGGATCACCAATAAGTAGACACATGCCATGGCAGAGGCATGACTGCTAAGTCATACATCACTGTCTCAGTGATGTATGACTTGGCAGCCAGACAACAACACTATGCACTGTGTCACAATAGTAGGTCATGGGGAATGCAAGTCCTGGAGCTGCACAAGTGCACATGTACATCCCCCACACAACACATCATCTTAAACCTCATCTGACCAGGTCATACCTATTGGACATATGTGAGACCTGTGACACTACCCTCTGAACCTGAGCCCCTCACAATCTGCTGTGAATGGGGAACAGCTGCCTGAACTTCACATTCGCATACCCCAGTCTGCACGGGCAGCTGATCAAACACCTATGTGACACACAAGTATCGTCTCCTATGGTCACATCTCCAGGGGCATGCTGAGCCCCTACCAAGAAACACCCCAGCAGTCCTGGCAACTAATCCACAGCACACTGACACAGAGGCAGACACCTGAGGGGTCAAATCACTGCGCACAATGTGTCAGCTGATACACGGGAGTGGGAGTACAGAGTGCATTGCATGGCCTGGAGTAGGCATGACTGTCCTGCTCCACATGAATGAGGGATGAGCCCTGGACAGTGGATAGCTGGCTATGTATGTGTGACACACGTAATCTGCACACTCCTGGGGCCCAAACATTGTTCCCACCCGCTGCATGGGCGTGTGCCACATACCCCAGGCACATGTGGTGGCTCAGCACAGCAAGTGGACCGCATATCAAAGCAACACGCAGATTACATGTCCGAACACAGGCGTAGTGTGAACAATGGACCCACCCATGATGCCCACAACAGAGTTAGGGAAACAGATGCTGTCCCCCACCTTTAGTGAAGCAAACTGCAAGGACACAGTCCCAAGTGACACAATTCCCTGAATGTAAGGGCCACACCTGGGTATCAGATGAGCAGTGGGCAGTGCACAATAGAGGGACATGGCTCCTGGACAACATGACTGCTGCACTGTGGCAGTTGAACCAGGCCAGAGGAGGGCACACAGCATGTAATACAGAGTTCACAGTGCAGTCTTTGACTCACCCCTCCTTGCTGCTGTCTGGCCTTCAGCTGCCCATCCAGGTCTGGAAACACCACCGCCAGGATCTGGAGCATGTGGGGGTCAGGGTCCGTGTTCCGCCCCTCCTGCGAGGAGGCGACAGCTTCAGCTGGACCCGTGCAATCCTCCGGGTCCAGCCCCGAAGGTCCTGCCACCTCTTCTGGCAGTTGCGGATCCGGCGCTTGTAGACCCCCACGGACCGGACAGCCCGGACGATGTCCTTCCAGATCTCCTGCTTCCGATGGGCATTAACCTGTCAGGATGACAAAGTGAAAAGGCCATTACTACACATGCAACATATCCGTGCAGGACACAGTTGTATATACATGTCTCAATCACAGGGGCACATGATGTACACAGGCAGTGCAAAGCTGCCCATGGACAGTTTGCCAGACGTCACTACATGGTATCATTGCATGGGAAGTAAAACCTTGTTCAAATGCACTGTCACTGCACCATACCTGTCCAGTGCATGTCACTACACACTATGGGGGTGACAACTACTCAGTGAGCCTGCTAGCCAGTGGCGTGCAGACTTTCAGCCTTGCTAGTCAGACAATATGCACATTCAGAAAGGCAGTGCACAGAACACTCACCTGCTCCCCTGGTGTCCCATACAGCTTGCTGTACTGTGGAAGTAGGCTGTCCAGCAGGGCCTGGTTCTCCTCAAGGCTGAAGGCTGGGGCTCTCTCCACAGTACGTGCCATTGCAGGGTCCAGAGGGGCAGAGACAGCAGCAGTGCAGTGGCAGATGTCGTCCTGGAGCATGTAGTGCAGGCAAGTGAGCTCTCAGGGGAACAGCCAGCAATATATATGTGCTGGAGAGGCAGATACTGTCCCTTGTGTCCAAAGTGATAGGTCCAAGTCGTTTGCATCTTCTGAATCTGGCCAATCCATGGAATAGCAGCACCAAAACACGCCCACAGCATCCTTCAAATCTTCACCTTCATG
The DNA here is from genome assembly GCA_963921515.1 of Calotriton arnoldi. NCBI lineage: Eukaryota > Metazoa > Chordata > Amphibia > Caudata > Salamandridae > Calotriton > Calotriton arnoldi. The sequence continues at coordinate 8,405 of CAWUFW010020109.1, forward strand.
ACATACATGATTTTGCAACATTGTTGTGGGTGACCAACTGATTTTCCAGCAACCAACTCGCTCGAAATTCGAAAACGCGTCCGTTGCCAGGCAAGGCCATTGTCAATGGGTGCGCACCGATCGGTCCATTGCGGTACAACGCGTACAGGGGTACAACGCGTACCCGCACACATTGAATGCAATGGGCCGGCCGGGGGCACCGATCGGTCCATTGCAGTACAACGCGTACAGGGGTACAACGCGCACTCGCGACACATTGAATGCAATGGGCCGGCCGGGGCACCGATCGGTCCATTGCAGTTCAACGCGTACAGGGGTACAACGCGTACTCCGCACACATTGAATGCAATGGGCCGGCCGGGGCACCGATCGGTCCATTGTAGTACAACGCGTACAGGGGTACAACGCGCACTCGCACACATTGAATGCAATGGGCCGGCCGGGGCACCGATCGGTCCATTGCAGTTCAACGCGTACAGGGGTACAACGCGCATAGGGGTACAACGCGTACCCGCACACATTGAATGCAATGGGCCGGCCGGGCCACCGATCGGTCCATTGCAGTACAACGCGTACAGGGGTACAACGCTGCACTCCGCACACATTGAATGCAATGGGCCGGCCGGGGGCACCGATCGGTCCATTGCAGTTCAACGCGTACAGGGGTACAACGCGTACCCGCACACATTGAATGCAATGGGCCGGCCGGGGCACCGATCGGTCCATTGCAGTACAACGCGTACAGGGGTACAACGCGTACCACGACACATTGAATGCAATGGGCCGGCCGGGGCACCGATCGGTCCATTGCAGTTCAACGCGTACAGGGTACAACGCGTACAGGGTACAACGCGTACCCGCACACATTGAATGCAATGGGCCGGCCGGGGGCACCGATCGGTCCATTGCTGTTCAACGCATCACTGTACATGTGACTGGCATATGTCAGCATGCCTGTCTCAGATGGACATATGCCAGCCACAGATAGCTCCCAGGGAGTGAGGGGCACACCTACATCACGACAGCCTGTCCAAACTTTATCATAAGGCATGCAAGGCTGCATTTCCTATTGTGTGTATGTTGGTGTACATGTTGTCCTGTGGGTGTCACCTGTGGGCAGCCACCCCCAGGCTGTGCACGTGTTCATGGGGACAGGATCCTGGGTGTTACGTGTACATGACCACTGTGATGTGCAACTGTTCATGTCTGTGCATGTGCCATGGTCACATTTCACGGTGGTGTATGTGTATGTCATGTCACATAACCCCGTGAGTCCCATGTGGGACGGTATGTTTGAGCCAGGGTGTCCCAGTGGCACAATAGTGATGGTCCTCCACAGTCTTTGTGCATGTAGTGTTTACAATGTCTCTGATTTCATGTGCACAATGGGAGACAGTCTCCACATCCATGTTGTGTGTGCATGGACTTTGATGTTGTGCGTGTGTGTGTCACAGACGTCCATGTCTGTCCTGCCGTGGCAAGTGGGACCACTACCTGTGGGGGTCATGGTTGTTTTGCTGTGGTGTATACATGATACTCCATGTAATGCCAGTGTCCATGTGGCAATACAGGGTCCCTGGGAATGTACCTGTCGTTGAGCTGTGGTGCCTGGGGCACATCTGTCCTCACATGTCACTGTGGGGGTGATTGTGACACGGCAGCAGGAGATGGGAAGTGTGACACGGCCTCATGATATCCAATGGGCCAACCTGGGACTAATTGATGCCACCTGTTGGACCGTGTTGACAGATGTTGGCCATGTATGTACCATACATGTCCTTACGGAACTGCACACTTCATGTAGTTGTGCCTCATAATGATGTATGTTGGGATATTGAGTGTGTTCAATGCCGCATATGTGGGGTGACTGACAATCTTGCTTACTTCTCCTCTGCACTGCAGGGCTCCTGCTGTCCATCGGCCATTCCCAGACCTGGCAACGATGGTGGAACGGGACAGCATCCGACGGTACCGCTTCACCAGGCAGCTGATTGAGGATTTGGCAGTGCAGTTGTCCCCACATTTGCAGCCTGGCCGGCCGTATCCTACAGCGCTGACCCCCAAGGTGAAGGTGATGGCAGCCCTACACTTCTTTGCCACCGGTACCTTCCAACATACTGTGGCGACTGCTGGTGGGATGTCACAGACCATGTTGAGCCGTGTGCTCCGCGATGTTTTGGCGGCAATGTTGCTATTCCTGACCCGGTACATCTATTTCCCTAGACTGCGACGACTCACTGACGTGAAGAGTGACTTTTATGCCCTGGGGAGGATGCCGCATGTCATTGGCTCCATTGATGGGACACATGTGGCTTTGGTACCACCACAGGCCCAGGAGCAGGCCTACAGGAACCGCAAGCACTACCACTCGGTCAATGCACTGGTAGTGTGTCTTGCAGACATGACCATCACACATGTGTGTGCCCGTTTCCCTGGTGCAGCACAAGATGCCTTTGTGATGAGGAGTAGTCGCATCCCCAGGATGATGGCACAGATGCAGAACCAGCGTGCCTGGCTTGTCGGTGTGTACTGTCTTTGTGCCATTGTGTGTGATCTGATCTGTAGTATTCCGCCCACTTTTCCAAGTCAGCTAATGTGCACTTGTCTGTCCGTAGGTGACTCGGGATACCCCAACATGCCGTGGTTGCTGACACCCCTCAGGAACCCTGTGACACCAGCCCAGATGCGCTACAATGAGGCACATGGTCGGACCAGGAGAGTGATTGAGCGGACATTTGGTCTCCTGAAGAGCCGCTTCCGCTGCCTGGACAAGACCGGAGGGTCCCTCCCATATGCCCCTGCGAAAGTGTGCAAGATTATCATCGTCTGCTGCATGCTCCACAACCTGGCAGTGCGGAAGGAGTTGCCTCTCATCCAGGATGACAATGACCAACATCCGCCACCTGTGGAGGATCCTGGCCTGGACCACGATGCCAGTGACGATGATGATGATGATGATGAGGGTGATGTCCGCACACAGCTCATCACCAACTTCTTTAGCTGAATGTGAGTATCCTGAGGTGTCATGTCAATGATGTGAGTTGGCATGATATGTGTAGGTGGTGCTCTGGTGCTGTTGGAGTGTGTCCATGGGCTACTTGACTGGATGTGTGTTGCGATGTGTGCTTACAGGTGGGCTGTACTCCCCAACAGTGTTGACATGCTAACTTGGTTCTGGGTGGGTATCTTGTAACATGTATTGTGCATGAGTTTTGCTGTTCTGTCCTGTACTCCATTGCTTTTGACTGTGTGTCATTTCTGTCCTTCACAGGGTACTTTCAGATTCGTTTGGTCAACTGTGTCCACCGACGACGTGATTGCACTTCCAGGCTGGTAGCTGTTGTGTCCCTACAGGTGATGTGCGCCACACCCATGGACTTCCTTCCGTCTACAGTTGTTGACTGTGTGCCCGCTGCCAGGTGGGATTACCTTGCATCTGTAGTGGTTACGACATGTTGCAACTGTGTAATAAACCTGTGCTTCACTTTGTGATGTGCGTTGTCTGTGGTCACACATTTGACTGCCATTTGCTTACTGCACCTGTGGGCTACTTGACTACAACTGGGAATGGGTGTGGTGTCTGTGCATTGCACCGTCTTCCCTGGCAACATCAGTGTAGGCAATGAGTCAGATGGCCTAGGTGTGTATGTGTTGTGTAGCCCTGGTGGTGTGTCTCCCTCATATGTGTCACGTTGCCTTTACTCACATGCCTGTGTTGTACTTGCTGTTGCAGTTCGCATACACAGTGTAATTTTGCAGTTCATCATCCCCATAACAGCACCCACGTTGGAATCACAACAGAGGCAAGTATGGTGTATTAGTGTGTTTATTGTGATACATTTGTGTGAATAGTGCATAGGATGGGTAGTGCTGTACATAAATCTTGCAATCACAAGTTCCTAGGTGAATTGAAAGTCCTGGTAGACAGAATCCCCAGTATCGGGGCCACAGTTGTCTGACACATTGGTCCAACTTGTACTCCCCATGCAATGTGTGGGAGTAGTGTTGCCATCAACAGGGTGAACAGTCTGTGCACAAAGGTGAACATCCAGAACAGGTTCAGGCTTCCTGGGAGTTGCGCTTGGCCATCGGCCTCTCACTTGCTCCTCTTCGGACGACCCCTCTTCTTGGGGGGCCCTCAAGTACAGGCTGCTGCGGTGCAGGGGACTCTCCGCCAGAGTCATCCTCCCTCCCTGTGGCAGTTGCAGTTTGTTCAGCACCAGATGTTGTTGGCACACAGGGAGGTGTGGACTGGTTGCTGTTCATCTGGCGGAGGCATTGTAAAATGTCCCTGTGCACCGCCGTCATCTCATGCAGTGCATCCCACTTGGACTCCACGCGGGACATGTGTGAGTCCACGCGGGACATGTGTGACTCCACGTGGGACATGTGAGAGTCCAAGCGGGCATGATGGGCAGCCTGCTGCTGTTTCATGTCTCTGAGGAGCCCCACTACCTGGCTGAGGTCTCCGGTGCTGGACTGGTACACATCAGCTATGCGTACCAGTTGTGGGTCATCATGCACACCAGCAACCTCTGCAAGCAGCGACCTCTGTCTCCCACCCCTCCCACCACCCCTGCTGACATGTGCAGTGCGTGCTGTGGCACGCACAGATGACCCTGGTCCACCTTGGGGGTTGGTGGTGGTGTTGGTGTCCATGGCCCCAGGTTGGTCCAGGGTCCCTGTGCTGGTGTTGCTCCTTGTTCTGTCCATGTCGGCAGGGGTGGTATTTGTGGTGACAGTCGTTGGAGGGGTGGGTGCAGGGGGTGCAGCTGGTGGTCCTGCTGGTGCTGCAGCTGGTGGTCCTGCTGGTGCGGCATGTAGACTTGCACCGGATGTGCCAGGTTGGTCTTCTTCGTCCGAGGAGGGCAGAGGCTGTACGACGCCAGTGAGCTCCGCATCCTCTTGAGCCTGGGACTGGGACTCCTCAGCATCTGCTGCTGTGTCCCCATCATCACCTGTTTTTGGGAGACACACACAATGTATGTTATGTTTCTGCAGGCATCAATGGTTGACACACATGACAGTTGTGACTGTGCCTCTGGGTGCGGGCCTGTACATTGCATTGTCCTAAGTCGTCACAGTCAGGGGTTGATATTGGTGTGGCACATTGTCCTGCATTATTTGGGCATTTCTATGTATTTTTTGGGGTGTGAACATGGTCTGCATTGGTTGTGTTTGGTTGACAGCCGGCCATCCTTCCCACCCAGCCAGTCAGTTATCCCACCATGGACTGTGCTTGCATTGCAGGGAGTGGAAGTTGTCTCTCAGGATGTCAGTCAGTGGTGTCCTGCTGTTTGTTGGTGCACAGTTGCCAGCAGGGCCTTGTGCTCCCCACAGCAGTAGCCAGTGTCAGCCATCTTGTGAGTCCTTCTCCACTCCCTGTGATGTGAGCATGGTTCAGGGTGGTGTTGATGGGACAGTTGTGGGGGTGACCAATATCAGTGACTACGACTCCCATCATGCTAGTGCCTCCACCCCCCTTCCCAGCATGCCTATGCTTCCTTCCTTTTGACTCTGCTTCCCTGTGGGGTGGGCTGGCTGTGCTGACAGGATGGCTGGGAGTGTTGTCCTGGCAGTTGTTTGGCTAAGAGTCCCAAGAGTGTCCCTGTGCTTCACACAACATAACCCAGGGTGGTGGTTCTTTGTGGGATCTTGTGTTAGGATGGGGGCATTGCATTCTACCAGGTGGGTTCTGTGGAGTTTGTGTTGGGGGTGTGTGAGGGGAGGTGCTTGTGACTATGGTCAGTGCTGCAAGTCCTCCTTCCCACCCACCCAGCCAGCCAGTTATCCCACCATGGAACGTGCTTGCATTGCAGGGAGTGGAAGTTGTCTCTCAGGATGTCAGTCAGTGGTGTCCTGCTGTTTGTTGGTGCACAGTTGCCAGCAGGGCCTTGTGCTCCCCACAGCAGTAGCCAGTGTCAGCCATCTTGTGAGTCCTTCTCCACTCCCTGTGATGTGAGCATGGTTCAGGGTGGTGTTGATGGGACAGTTGTGGGGGTGACCAATATCAGTGACTGCCACTCCCATCATGCTATTGCCTCCACCCCACTTGCCAGCATTCCCAAACTTACTTGCTTTTGTGGGGAGTTCAGTATGTGTGGGTGTGTGTGCAATGGCAAGATGGCTGACAGTGGTGTCCTGCTGTTGGTTGGTGTGCAGTTCCCAGCATGCCCTTGTGCTCCCCACGACACAGCAACAGTGTCAGACATCTTTGATGGGCCTTTCCACTCTCTGTGGGATGTGCATGCATGAGTGTGAGCTTGCTGGGCCATGTGGTGGGGGATGTAGAGCTGTGACTACGACTCCCATCATGCTATTGCCTCCACCCCCTTCCCGGCATGCCCATGCTTCCTTCCTTTTGACTCTGCTTCCCTGTGGGGTGGGCTGGCTGTGCTGACAGGATGGCTGGGAGTGTTGTCCTGGCAGTTGTTTGGCTAAGAGTCCCAAGAGTGTCCCTGTGCTTCACACAACATAACCCAGGGTGGTGGTTCTTTGTGGGATCTTGTGTTACGATGGGGGGCATTGCATTCTACCAGGTGGGTTCTGTGGAGTTTGTGTTGGGGGTGTGTGAGGGGAGGTGCTTGTGACTATGGTCAGTGCTGCAAGTCCTCGTTCCCACCCACCCAGCCAGCCAGTTATCCCACCATGGAACGTGCTTGCATTGCAGGGAGTGGAAGTTGTCTCTCAGGATGTCAGTCAGTGGTGTCCTGCTGTTTGTTGGTGCACAGTTGCCAGCAGGGCCTTGTGCTCCCCACAGCAGTAGCCAGTGTCAGCCATCTTGTGAGTCCTTCTCCACTCCCTGTGATGTGAGCATGGTTCAGGGTGGTGTTGATGGGACAGTTGTGGGGGTGACCAATATCAGTGACTGCCACTCCCATCATGCTATTGCCTCCACCCCACTTGCCAGCATTCCCAAACTTACTTGCTTTTGTGGGGAGTTCAGTATGTGTGGGTGTGTGTGCAATGGCAAGATGGCTGACAGTGGTGTCCTGCTGTTGGTTGGTGTGCAGTTCCCAGCATGCCCTTGTGCTCCCCACGACACAGCAACAGTGTCAGACATCTTTGATGGGCCTTTCCACTCTCTGTGGGATGTGCATGCGTGAGTGTGAGCTTGCTGGGCCATGTGGTGGGGGATGTAGAGCTGTGACTACGACTCCCATCATGCTATTGCCTCCACCCCCTTCCCAGCATGCCCATGCTTCCTTCCTTTTGACTCTGCTTCCCTGTGGGGTGAGCTGGCTGTGCTGACAGGATGGCTGGGAGTGTTGTCCTGGCAGTTGTTTGGCTAAGAGTCCCAAGAGTGTCCCTGTGCTTCACACAACATAACCCAGGGTGGTGGTTCTTTGTGGGATCTTGTGTTAGGATGGGGGCATTGCATTCTACCAGGTGGGTTCTGTGGAGTTTGTGTTGGGGGTGTGTGAGGGGAGGTGCTTGTGACTATGGTCAGTGCTGCAAGTCCTCCTTCCCACCCAGCCAGCCAGATATCCCACCATGGTACGTGCTTGTATTGCAGGGAGTGGAAGTTGTCTCTCAGGATGTCAGTCAGTGGTGTCCTGCTGTTTGTTGGTGCACAGTTGCCAGCAGGGCCTTGTGCTCCCCACAGCAGTTGCCAGTGTCAGCCATCTTGTGAGTCCTTCTCCACTCCCTGTGATGTGCGCATGGTTCATGGTGGTGTTGATGGGACAGTTGTGGGGGGCAATATATGTGACTGCGACTCCCATGATGCTATTGGCTACACTGACTTGGCCAGCATACACAGAATTCCTTCCTTTGAGTGGTCTTCACTGTGTGTTGGTGTTGTTGTGGTGGCTACATGTCTGGATGTGTTTGTTAGTTCTATTTGTGCCACTGCCTAGCTGTAGTTGTAGTTGTGTTTGTACATGTGATGGCACAGTTGGATGTGACTTTTTTGATGGCATGTGTTGTGTTTATCTGACTGACATACACATTTTGGGATGATTCTGTTCTGGTTGCTGTGTAATTGCTATGAGTGCATGGTTTGACTCTCCCCTTGACAGTGATGTGTGTGTGTTTTGTGGCAGTATATTGTGTACATTTGTTGTGTACTCACCAGGCTCTGGGATGTTCTCTAGTCCATATACGCTCACTGGCGGAAGGATGGCCCGCACCTTCTCCTCCCAGGGCCTGAGGTATATTGGCTTGGCAGGAGGGCCACTGCCGGTGTGTTGGCTGTTGATGTAGTCTTTCTTGAGCAGGTCCCGTACCCTCCTGCGCACGTCATACCACCTGTTCTGGATGTTGCTCTTTGTGCGCCGACATGGTGATAGTGCGTTCACCCTGTTGATGATCCTCTCCCACATCTTGGTTTTCTGGGAGATGGGGGTCTGTTGGACCAGTGTGCCAAACAGCTGTGGCTCTACCCTGAGGATCTCGTCTACCATGACTTCCAATTCACAATCTAGGAACTTGTGATTCTTCTTGGGGGGCATGGTGATGGGTGGTGATGGTGAGTGATGTGTGTGTTGGTGTGCAGGTGAGGGTGTGTGAGTGTGTGTTTTGCTGGGTGTATGTGAGGTAGGTATTTGTTGGTGTGCTGATGGTATGTGGCTTGTGTGAGGGATGAGCTGTGGGTGTGTGGTTGCTTTCTCTTGGGTGCTGGCAGTGGAATGGCATTTGCAAAGGATCATGGTTGTGATTTGTGTCCTTTATATGGGTGGAGTTGTGGGTGTGTCTTTGTTCTCTGTCCCCACCCCCCCCCAGTATTTATTGGCTTAGTAATTGCTTGTTTGGCCTTTTTTTGTGTGATTTTTCCTTGGTACTGTCTGTTTATGTTGGAAACATTCTTGTGACCGAGTCGGACCCTGCATTTGTCTCGTACGGTGTTCTCCGTTTCGTTCACGCTGTGTTTGTGCAGTTTTCTATGCTGCGTACGCGTCGGTCGTGGTGTTTTGTGTTGCTTCGGCTCGGTTTTGTATGCGTGTCGGTCGTACGGCTTGGCCTCCGTCCGACTCGCTCGTGGTTTTCGCGCCTTGCATCGTACTTTGCGGTTTGGAGTTCGCGTGTACGTTTCGGTCGGATTTGTTCCGGGTGCGTGTCGGTCGGTTGGATTCGCCTGTTTTTCCGACCGTATTGCTGTTTTCCGTGCGGCTCGGTCGTTCGACTTGGGTTCGGTACGTGTCGGTCGGATTTTGCACGCATTGCATCGTACTTGGCGTGTCGGGCGCCACAGGTACGTGTCGGTCGGTATATTTTCCGGATCCGAGTCGGTCGGTGCTTTTTCCGGCCCGAATCGGAATCGACCCCATAGTGTTGAACACTCTTTTGTGAGTCTCAGTGATAATGATGCTATTTAATCTTTCAACAGGCCTTAGGTCAATAGACATTCACTTGCAATAAGGTCTTTTTGTGTTTTATTTAAATTTTTTCTTCCAAATAATTGGATATAACTATGATTGTCATACATTGATCTCACTCCTCATGTTCTGTATGACATCGTGCAGGTCACACAGAAAAACATGGAGATTTTGTTCTGGTGATTTACCTCTTCTATAGTGACTTTGTGACTAATTTTTCATCATGCTTTTCTAGGTTCTGCATATAGTTTTAGGCTCCTAAATGCTTCAGACGCTTTCAGCTTGGCTATTGGTAAAATAACCTCAAACATGTTCTCTGATTAATTCTTGGGTAATGTAAGTTGTACTTCACATGGTGGTTTTCATTCTTTTGCTCTTAAAACAGACAATATGTTTAAGGGGAGATGGAGCCATGGTCTGAACTACAAGTAGGTATCTATGACATTAGTGGTGCAGTTAATGTTCCGAGGTCTGAAACCATGTGCTTACCGGAAATGATTGCAACAAGGAAGTACTGGTGGAAATCATCGTCTTTAGCAAAATACGGAACTTCATTTCCACCAAATATGCATATGTTTTGCCTTTTTTTCTATCTGTTTCCTTTTCAAAATGCACCTGTTAACAGAGTGCAATTTTAAATGGCAACATTTTGGATATGAATTATTATGGAATTTGGACTCGTTTGAGCGCAAATAGGAGTTTGAGCCTTGATCATGATTTGTGGGTGAGTTCTAATGACATGATGGACAAGTTACTTACCTTAGGTAACGCCTTATCTGGTAGAGACATGCTCTAGATGCAGATTCCTTACCTTAAAATTTCCAAGGCATCAGACTGGTTCCGGAAGTTTTTTCTTTGAGCAATACCCCTGCGCCGATAGGTGGCGTCGGTCAGCTTTGCATGACATCGTCATTGTCGTCTGCGCCGTAGTGATGTCTGCATCACCTATATAGGCACCACCTTGGCGCGCTGCCGACTTTCCACGCCAGAAGCGTGGAGCCATGAAGTGCACTGACATTGATGTAAATCAACAACTAGGGCCCTGAAAGAGATCAGCCCTGACCTTGGAAACCAGTCTGCTGTGCAGGGAGGATCGGTGGGTCGGTAAGGAATCTGCAGCTAGATCATGTCTCTACCAGATAAGGCGTTACCGACTGCAAGCAACGTGTCCATCTAATAGAGACATCTAGCCTCAGATTCCTTACCTTTGAAATGAATACCCAAGCAATACCATCCTCGGAGGAGGGACTGTGGACAAGTTTAGACCAGAAAGCCCTGCAAGACAGAATGACCAAAGAGGCCTTCCTGCGGACTTGGCCGTTGAGGAAGTAATGCTTGCTAAACGTGTGCAGGGATGCCCACGTTGCTGCCTGACAAATGTCGAGGACTGGAACTCCGCGTTGCAACACTGTGGTAGAAGCCTTAGCTCTGGTGGAATGAGTTCTGAAGCCTTCAAGAGGCTGTTTCTTTGCCAGAATGTAGCAAATCTTGATGCAGATGCCGACCCATCATGGGATAGTCCTCTTCTGCACCATACGGCCTTTCTTTTCCCCAATGTAACCCATAACAAGTTAGTCGGCCACCCGGAATTCTTTAGTGTGGTCAAGGTAGAGCGATAAAGTTCCTTTTGGATCCAGGTGGTGGAGTCGCTCCTATTCCATAGAGGGATGCAGCAGAGCATAAAAAGTGGGCCAGTTGACAAACTTCCCCACATGGAATGGTGTTACCACTTTTGGTAGAAAAGAGACGCTAGTGCAAAGCACCAGCTTCTTAGGGAATATTGTCAGGGAAGGAGGCTTGGATGACAAAGTCTGCAATTCGCTCATGATCCTGGCAAATGTAATTGCCACTAAAAAATCTGTTTTGAAGGTAAGGAGGGGGCAATTGTGCAGAGGTTCAAATGGAGTGCACATTAGGAAGGTGAGAACCCAATTAAGGTCCCATTGAGGCATAATGAAAGGGGAAGCCTGGACCTGTGGAAGCACTTGCGCAACCATTTCCCACAAGGAGTGGTAATTTTGGCTCAATGAGAATGCAGTGTTCACCGACTGCAATGCTGGTGGAAGGAAAAAGGTTCTTATCCCAACTATCCAGCCTCTTGGATTCCTTGTCCATTGGAGTGGAAGGGAACGCGCCATGGGAGGTAGAGGCTGGGATCACCAAGCTCTCTGGGGTAGGGTGGGTCATAAGAAAACTTGGATCACCCGGAGCAGGGGGGTGGCGACGGGCAATTGTCCTATTCACAGGAGCCCCTGTGCTGGGCTTGAACCAGTTCCCAGTAGGCCATCTGTAAGGGCCTCATTAAAGGACAGCAAGGGCTCTGAAGAGGAGACACCAGGCTGCAGGACCTTCATCAAGATATTAGTCTTGACCGCCAAGGAAGGGAGCTGAAGGTCCAGGACATCAGCCGCCCTTCGCACCACCATAGCAAATGATGCTCCCTCCTTCATAGCTACGGTAGGGGGAGATAGCATGCCAGAATCTGGAGAGGTGTCCAGCCCACTAGCCTTGCCCAGTTCCTCATACCATTGCATTTCTTGATAAGGATGGTCTTGTGAAGGGTCCAGCGACCCCTCCCAATCTTCTCCCACGCCCAGCTCCTAAGAATAGGGTTCAGGAAACGGCCTAAGACCTGGAGGTTCTATCGGGGCCGGAATCTCCGTCGATCAATGCAATACCAACTTCGGGTCATCAGAAATTAGCATGGGGTTGGCGCCACTGGGGGGGGCACCAGCAGCACCAGAAGAATTGACGTCTGGGTCAGCGTTGGGAAAGGTCGCAATGGCTTAACCAATGCCGGACCAGATCAGTTTCCGGATCCATAGGAGGACATCAGATTTGGGCCCAGAGCTGCCAGCGTGGATCCCAATGGAGTCCCCTCTGACCCCTTGGGGTCTGCAGGCACATTGGATGGGTCAGGACGACTAAAAATGAGGTGCATGGCCTCACAGAACTCTCGGAGCTGGGCGGGGGTCGTTCAAGGTCCTGGAAAATCAGGGAGGTGCGGAGCCAACCCAGGTGCAAGTTTCGATGAATGAGGACTAGAACGACAAGACACCTATGTCGCATCAGCTGACAGACAGGGGGAAGTTGAAGCACGCTTCGACTTATTGTGCTTCTTGCACCTCTTACCTAATTGTTCCGATAATTTGGAGTGGGACAATGAGGACTTGGGACTCCTGGAGCGGCGCCTGGACCTTCCTCTCGACCAGAACCATGAACGAGACCTCCTGGGAGTCAAGCGAAGCAGGTCCGACTGCCAGGCCGCAAGTAGCTTTAGGGACCGCTCCCTCAAAGCCTTCGGAGCCACGGCTTGACAGTCAGAGCATGACTTCGAATCGTGGTCATGCTCCAGGCACTACAGGCAAACCAGGTGCAGGTGCAGGCCAGTCACCGACATGGCGCAGTGACAGGCACCACACGGTTTGAAGCCAGGAGTCTTGCTAGACATGATGGAAAAAGCCTACACACCAAAAAGGGGTCCACAAAAGTAGAAAAAAAGCATGTCACAAAGTGACTCTCTTCATGAATCAGCGCTTGGCTGGCGTGGAAAGATATAAACTCACATCAGCGCACTGAGCTGGTGCCTATATAGGTGAAACGGACGTCACTACAGGGCAGATGACCCAGATGACTTCATACGGAGCCGACTGACGCCACCTACCGGCCCACAGGGGTATTGCTCGAAGAAAAATCTACCTGATCCATTCTGATGCCTGGGAAATTCAAAGGTAAGGAATTTGCGGCTAGATGTCTCTAACAGATACCCTGAATACTGATCTCGAGGGTGAATCAACCACCTTTTTCTAAAGGGGAACTTTGCAGCCCGTATCTATTGCTCACCTTTTCACAACTGCCCAAGAAAACAATATTACATGAGGTGGCCACTATAGTTAGACATGCTAAAAGATTTTATTTATGTTAAAAAACCCTAGAAATTCACTGAAAAAATCAGAAGGTTAAAGTGATGTTATAGTTAAGAACCAAAAAACACTGAAATTCACAAGTCATAGTGTATTAGGCTAACTGTAACTTCCGTCCCCGCCACGCCATGTTGATGACCTCACATATTACATCACTCATAACATGTTCAATGATATCCTTGATGTCATCAATGATGACATCTAAAAATATACCAATCTCCTGCGGGAGTCCCACTGTACCTGCAATGGGTCCCCTAAAACACCATATTGACACTTAAGGCCTCATGTTGAGTTTGGTGGACAGGGTACTCGGCCACAAACATGGAGGAGTACCATTTTTCCCAAACTGGCAGTCCTCCCAGCTCTATTTAGAGTCAGGCAGATCATCATGTGTCACTGCCCCTGCTGTCTCTTTTAGTAGAAACCTTACACCGACGGCCCACCATACTCACAGCTACCGGAGTCATTACATCAGATCATTTGCCGTATATAACACAAACAGTCTAATTTTTTTTTTTCTGGCCAGCACTGCCAAAGAAAGCTTGCCATGAAAATTACCCCCACACCCTGGTTGAAAATTCCCAGGGTATTAGGGTCATTAGTATTTTGCATCTTTGATACAAAATTCTGCTTAGGGAGTTTATTTTTTGTAAAACAGAAATAGTTTATTGGGTGGTGTATGAAGCATGGTGGCAGCTCAGAAACTTTCAGTGCCTTCAGAGGAGCTGCTGTGGTGGTGGCTTCTTTAAAGGGACAGAGATCTCCGCAAGAGAGGCAAAGATCTCTAAATATGGTAAGCAGTAGTCCACCAGGGTGGCAGAAGGGGTGACCTCCACCTCCATGGCTGATGGAGGGCCACCCACCAAACTCTGACTAAGGCCCTTAGTATACATAATACAATATGGACCAGAGACGTCCATTTATTTTACAGCATTGTAGAGACGTACTAGGAGATAGTATGATGAAAACATTGCATGGCTCCGAACCCAATGGGTGAATGCACAGTTCACCAATTCCTTCCCATTCAGATTTTTCAGGTATACCTCCCTCCTCCATGTGAGGATGATCTCATGGGGGATGAACACACTGAGTGACAGACAACAAAACCGGTAGCAGGAAGTAAATGGAACTTCATAAGATAGCTTTATCCTTTTGCCCCTCAAGTGGAACCATTAATTGGTGACAGATTAATTTACAACCATAACACAATAGTAACTATTCTGTTGACAACTGTTTTACAGACATTGAAACTCTCACTCTGTTGACAACACAATTTTTATGGTGAACAACAGTGGTAGTTGCCAATGTTGCAACTCTTCATTAACATCATCTATTGGCAAATGCTTGGTCACCATGAGTGTAACTATCCTGAGTTGAGCAGGTGCAGTAGCAGTGTGGTCCAGGGCTGCGAAGGGCCCACAACACTCAATTGTAATTTATAAATAGCTTTTACACCCACCCGGTATGTAACAGAGAACAATTTGCTTGTTTGCATTGGGCCCACTGGAATCCTTAATATTGAAATCTGTTGTACCTCCTTTAGCATAAGAATAAACCATTGCATTACACAAAGAACTATCAATAACCATCAAAATGTAAAATTATCTGCAACAATATCCATTTTTTTAAATGATTCACGTGCAGAACATTTTTCAAATTCTGCAAGTAAAAGTGCCAAGGAATAGATCAAACCATTTTTACTTGCCCACCTGTCACCTCCTGAAGATGAAATTCAGATACACCTTCAAAATTTTGGCATTTGTAATTAGCGCCTAGAAAAGTAGTTGCGTGCACCCTGAAGGGACCTTGGGGATGTAAAGGAATATGCAATGCCTATGTCGTAAACAGCTTTCCCACCTGACTTTTGAGGGCCTTCACAAATATTTACAATGCCTTTCTCACCCTCATACGCATTTTAAAACGTACAATGAATGACAGAAATGTAAGTGGTGTAGGAAGTACAGGAAAATTCACCACAACACCCTATCCTCTCAGGGAGTGTGGACAAAAGACAGGATGTGGCAAAGGGAATGGGAATACGACATTTTTTGCAGCTTTCTGAAGCTGTGTGTGAACTCTGAATTGAGACGGCTCCACGCACATAGGGTTGCAAAGGACGGATTGTTACCAGAAATGTTTGTGAATAGCATACTTCTTAAGTTCAGAAACTGGAAGGCAACCTATATTTAACATTGGGAGTTTAGTAAAGTGATAAACACAGTTACCTCTCTGCAATACATTGGTATCTGGACTGTTTTTATTTTAGAGGTTTTATATAGCGCTGGCTGGACCCAGAGCGCTTTACATGATAGAGCTGGTTACGGTAAGAGACAAATTACAGCATCAATGAATAACAAAAACATCAGAGCGCTTAACAAGACTGAGATACATATGGTAAAACAAAATTAAAAACATTTACAACATTTACAACCTCATTATAGGATAACAGCAGGTAAGACAGAGAATAACAAAAGGTTTGAGGTTATACATATCATGTAAAACAGATACTCGGACAAAAGAGTTGAAATACCTATAAGATATGGAAGAGCGAGTTTAAGGCGTAGGTAGAGACCCCCAATATTTATTGAGGAGGTGAATTTTGAGATCTTTTTAAAGCTGGTGTAGGAAGGGTCGCATCGTAGGTCTTTGGGGAGGGCATTCCAGATGTAGGGGCATTTCCGGAGAAGGAGCGGGATTGAGTGGATTTCTTTTTAGCAGGGGTGGGACAAGGAGGAGAGCGTTAGTGCTTCTTAGGGGTCGTGTGCTGCCCGCTTTGCAGAGTTTATTGGCGAGGTAAGGTGGTGCATTTTGATGGAGGACTTTGTGTGTGATGCATGCGCTTTTGTAGGTGGATCTGCCTTCGATGGGGAGCCATTTTAGAGTTTTGAGAGCTGGGGAAATGTGGTCGAACCGTTTGCAGTCGGTGATGAGCCTGGCTGCAAGGTTGAGTACAGATTTGAGTGGAGCTAGGTGGACCTTGGGGATTCTGGTGAGGATGGCATTGGCGTAATCGATTTGTGAAAGGAACAGGGATTGAACCACTAATTTAAAATCTTCAGTTGGGAGAAAGGACTTGATTTTCTTGAGATGACGGAGAGTGAAGAGGGCTCCTTTAGCCGAATTTTTGATGTGGACATTGAGGTTTAGACTGTTATTGATGGAGTTGCCAAGAGATTTTACTGAGTTGGACAAGGAGAGAGAGCAGTTGAGGTCATTGAGGTCGGAGATCCAAGTTTGAATGGGGCGAGGGTTGTTTTTGGCGGAGAAGAGGATGATTTCAGTTTTTTTGGGGTTGAGGTTGAGATGATTAAGGTGGAACCAGGATTGGATTTTAGTGAGGGTGTTATTAAGGTGTTTGATGTCAGCGTGGGTAATGATCTTGTAATAGAGTTGGGTGTGATCGGCATAAAGATGGTAGTTGATACCAGCTTGATTTAGAATGAGGGTGAGGGGTCCATAAAGAGGTTAAAGAGTGAGGGTGAGAGAATAGATCCCTGAGGGACTCCTAGGTTGACCGGAGTGGGTTTCGATAGACAGTCTTGAATTTTAATTTGTTGGGTTCGATGTTGAAGATAGGAGAAGAACCATTTGTGGGTAGTATCATTGAGGCCGAAGTGATCTTTGAGCACATTAAGTAGGGCAGAGTTGTTAACAGTGTCAAAAGCTGCGGAGAGATCAAGGAGGATAAGAAGACATGTCTCACCATTATCAAGGGAGTGGTGGATGTCATCAACAATGTTTAGTATGGCAGTTTCAGTGCTGCAGCCTTTTCTGTTATGTTATGTTAAAAATATTTATAGAGCGCACTAACACCAAACGGTTTCATGGCGCTGAGAGCAGAGGAGCGATAGTGTTGTAATAAACAGAAGCTTTACTCGTAGGCCTGAGAGAACAAAAGAGTCTTAAGAAGTGTTCTGAACTGGGCGTAGGAGGTAGCTAACCTCAGTCCAATGGGGAGAGCATTCCAAAATTGAGGGGCCAAAAAGAGAATCCAAGGCCACCGTGTTTTTGCGTTTGAAAGTGGGGATGGTGAGCAGATTCAAATGAGAGGAGCGTAGTTCACGGTAGGGGACATAACGATGGATCCTAGAGGAGATGAATACTGGGCCAAGACCGGCAAGGGCTTTAAAGATGGTGCAGCCCAGTTTAAATACACACCGTTTAGCCACCGGGAGCCAATGCAGGCTCTTCATCAGGGGGCGGACGTGTTGGTATCTGGATTGACGAAAGATGAGCCTGGCTGCTTGATTTTGTACCAGTTGCAAGCGGTGGAGTTGGTATGCCGGAATGCCAACATAAAGTGAATTGGCATAATCAATACGAGAGATAACCAAGGCCAGAATGACTATGGTCAAGGCCTCGGTGGTCAGAAATCTACAGATTTTCCGAATTCTGCGTAGGTGGAAAAAGCAGGTAGAGACCACTGCACTGATCTGAGATTTCATGGATAGATCATTACTGATTATGACCCCTAGACTTTTACAGATTCTGCTGGGCGAGGTGAGCTACCTAAGAGAGGGGGCCAAAAATTAGAATTCCACGGGTTGGCAGTACCTCCTGTCAGGACCAGCTCAGTTTTATCAGGGTTGAGTTTTAGTTGATTAGCGTACATCCATTCGCTAATATAACTCATAGTGGACTGGAAATTAGATACTGTGGTGTTAGAAGAATCAATTTCAAACACCATATTTCTGAAGCCTGATTGTAAGGGGTCCAGAAGGTTGAATTTTTCGATGTGTTTGTCTAATTGGAGCAAGACACATTTTTTGAGGGCTTTAGAAAGAAGGGGGAGGTTAGTGATGGGGCGGCGGTTGTTTAAGTCATTAGGATCAGCATTAGCGTTTTTGATAATGGGGGAGATTTGACCAAGTTGGAGGGAGCTCGGGACACTTCCCGTAGCAAGGGAGGTGTTGATAATTGTGGTCCAGGATGGGACGATGATGTGCTTTAGGTCTTGGACAAGGTTAGAAGGGAGGGGATCTTTGGTATGGGAGGATGGTTTTAGTTTAGTAATAATGCTGTGGACTTCGTGCTCAGTTACTGGGAGGAAATTATGCCAGGAGGCATTGTTTTTTGGTTGTGAGTTTGGGAGGTTGGGTACGAGAGGAGTAGGGGTGGTAAGGTGTGGGGGGTAGTTTAGGGAGGGAAAAGGAGAAGGAATGTGTGGGGAGGGGTTAGGGTGAGGTGAGGTAGGGGGTGAGTATGGGGGGGACCTAGGGGTGTCAGGAGTGTGGAGTGTGAATTAGAGGTGATGTCAGGAGAAAGTAGGGGGTCGGTTGGGATCTGCGTTGAGAGGAAGGATTGATCAATTTTGGCGATTTTTTCCGAAAAGAAGTGGGCAATTTCTTCACATTTAGCGGTTGAGGCAGTCGGGTTAAGCAGAGCTGAGGAGGTTTGGTGCCGGATAATGTTGAACAGTTCTCTAGGTCTGTTTTTGGCCCGATCGAGTTGTGTACGGAAGAAGGATGCCTTTTCGTTAAAAATTTGTTTTTTGTATGTAGATCTAGCTGATCTGAGGAGTGTCAGGTTTGAGTGGGAGGGATGCTGTCTCCAGGTTCTTTCCATTAGTCTTAATGAGCGTCTTTCGTTGTTAAGTTCGAGGTTAAACCAAGATTTGGAAGGGATGTTTCTTAGAGTTTTAAGTTTAGGAGGGGCCAATTGGTCAAGGACATCCGTGACGGCTTTATTAAAGTGATCAGTAAGCTCATTTGCATTTTGTGAGAGAGGAGTGAGGAGCAGTTGAGCTTGGAGTTTGGACTGAAGTTCGCCAGGAGGGATAAGTTTTAGATATCTGGTCCATTTCATAGGTTTAATTTGTTTCGAGGTGAGGGGAGGCGGCGTGATGGAAATGGTGAACAGTATGAGGTGGTGGTCGGACAAGTCAATGGGGATGATGTTGGTCAGGAAGGCTAAGTCATTATTGGTAATGATGGCATCCAGGATGGCTCCTTTGGTGTGGGTGGGGGACTGACAAAGTTGTTTGAGGTCATTGATCTCGAGAAAGTTGGTGAAGAGGGTGGTAGTGGGATCATTGGGGTCATTCAAGTGGAGGTTGAGGTCTCCAAGGAAGAGATTTTTTGAGTTGGATAATGAGGATTGTGTAATCAAGTCAGAAAGTTCATCAATGAAGGGGTGTGGATCACCAGGAGGGTGGTAGATAGTATGTAAACGAATAGAGTGGGCGCCTAGAATTTTAAGATCAGCTTCAAGGTATTCGAAGGTGGAGTGGCCAGAGTTGTTAACAAGGGAGAGCTGAAGTTCGTTTTTGAAGATTATGGCCAGTCCACCTCCTATTCTGTCAGGCCTGTCTATTCTGAGGATAGAGTATCCAGGGGGGGTGAGTAGATCAAGCATGCTCGTTGAGTGTTCATTGAGCCACGTTTCCGTGAGGAACGCGATGTCAATGGATTCACTAAGGATAGATTCGGAGATTTCAGTGGCGTGTCGGACGGCGGATCGGCAGTTAACAAGCATGCAGGCGAGTGGATTGGGGTTATTTTGTGAGGGAGGGCAGGAGTGGATGGAGGTGAGTTGAGAGGGGGCCTGGGGGAGGCGGGAATGGAGGGAATTCTGTTGGTCCCTAGAATGACAGGGATGTAGGAGTAGGGGGGAGGTGGGTTGTTGACTGAAGTACTAGGATGGTAGGAATTGCATAGGTCGGAGAGGTCGGATGGGGAGAGGTGGTTTGAGGTGCGGCGAGGCCTAGACATACGGTTGTGGAGGGGGGAAGTATTCCAATGATGACGATTGTAGTTGGCGGGGATTTTACGGTTGGGGTGGGGGGCATTTGCACGCGAGAGTCGGGTTCCTGAGCTGAGGGATTTAACATCTTCTCTAAGTCGGGAGAGTTCATTCGTCAATAAAGAGAGATTGCGTTCGATGTTGTGTAGGGTCAGGGTTATAGGGGAGAGGGGGATCTCTAAAGGGGAGGATGAGGGTGAGAGGGAATGGATAGTGTTTGTTGTAGACAGGGGGCAATTGTGTGTAAGGTGTGAGGTCAAAGGTGTTGGAATGAGTAGAGTTAAGGCTATTAGGCATGGGTGGTGGCATGATGAAGGACAAGAGATTTGAGAACTCGGGGATGTGGATAGCGATAATATGAGGGCATAAAGAGTGTGAAGTAGGACTGCGTCGGGGATTAATGGTGGAGAGAAATTTGGTGGTTGTGAAGAAGGGTTAGGAGAGGGTGAAGGTGGGGGCGGAGGTGGTACGATAGGAGAGCCAGGGTGGAGGGGTTGGGATTCAGGCTGTGGCGTCCAGGAGGGAGGGAAGGGGTTAGTTATTTTAGAAGAGGTTGAGGGGGACAGTTTGTTGGAGAATGTAAGTGGTAGGGAGAGGGGGTGTGCAGTGGGGATGTCAGGAAGAGGGGGATCATTGGAGGGAGAGAAAGTTTAGGTGACAGTGGTTGGGAGATGGCATTGGCTGTAGGGATGACAGGGGAGGGAGAGTGGGGAATAGGTGTTTGGAGTATGGTGTTGGTAGGAGGGAAGACAGGGGAGGGGGAGAGAGGGGTAGGGGGAAAGGGAGAGAGCGGGGGGTGTTGAGCGATTGGGTATTCGGAGGATTAGGGTTAATTTTGTCTAGGAGGAGAGACAAGGAGTTGAAGTGGTGCTCAAAGATGGTGAGGTGTGGTTCGGCGGCTTTTATGAGGATGTTACCCGTTTTGAAGATGGAGATGTTGATTTCACCTGGAAAGATTGGGATGGGAGTAGTGGATAATTTAAATCCATAGGGAATTTTGATTGAGTGAGTGACTGGGAGCTGACGTAGGAAAATGCTTTTCCATTTAGAGGGGCGTTTGGAATAGAAGATGTAGTTGGTTTTTATGGGGGAAGAGAGGCTGAGGTAGTTATCAACAATAAGTGTTTCAGGGTTACGAATGAGTAGTTTATGTTTGAAGTTTTTCTTAGCGTTTTAGATAGATTGGGGGGTAAAGGATGGTCCAGGAGTTAGGGCCATGTCTGGAGAGAGTGTAGTCATGGGGGATGTGTGGGTGATTAAAGGGGGCATGTTGGGACGGGGCTGAGAAGTGGAGAGTTAGAGGAAGGTCGTGAGGGCAATTAGGGGTACGGGAAAGAGGATGAATCAGGGGGAGTGGGAGGGAAACCGAAACGGTGATCTACAGCCCGTGCGTTTCTGCCAAGTGTTTCTAATCTGCTGCAATTTTGAGCACCAACATGAAAATAAGAGAGTAAAAAGTGGTAATATGGCCTCCACAGGAGTGCAAGATAAAATTGTCTAGACCGTCTGGGAAGGAACAATTACACTTGTAGATCGAGAAAAGGAAAGAACAGTGCTAAGTCATTACCATATAAGTCTGGTGGGGGATAAAGCTTAGCGGGGGCTCAACGGGCTAGTGAGTTCAACAACAAAGTCTATGGGTCTACAGATAGACTGGTCTTCATGTGGTAAACCATTTTAGAAGTGTCTTCGTTTGAAATGAGTCTTCATTCAATCGCTCAACAAATCCCAAAGGTGGATAGCAGGACGTAGGTAAGAAAACAGCAGTCAGGAGTCAGGCCAATCAGGAGATTCAGTTAATCAGGAAGTCAGGATCGGGAGCGGCAGCGGGCACAGTGGCCTGAGTGAGAACAGGGTTTCACGTGGTGGCCATTATAGTTGTGTCATCATTTTTCAAGAGCAATTCAAAAACAAAAACATACGCCTGTGAGGTCGCCCAGGGTGGGTGTTAGGATGTAGGCATGAAGACAACAGTCAGGAATCAGGCCAATCAGGAGATCAAGTTCATCATGGAATAAAGAACAGGAGCGGCAGCGGGCACAGTGGCCTGAGAAAGTAAAGGGTTTCGTGTGGCCTGAGAATGTAAAGGGTTTCCTGAGGCGGACCTTTTAATTGTCCATGAAGACCCTAAGGATGTATATCAGGATGTAGGCACTTACCCTGTTTGCAGTGGGGAGTGGAAGTCCAGCGGGCCTGGGGAGAGCGAGAACTGGGTAAGCAGGTAGGTAGGGATCAGGCCAGTCCAGTAGTCCAATAGGTCAGGAGATCTTGATCGGGAGACGGCAGCAGGCACGGTGGTGGCAGAGCTGATAGGTTGTGCGATGACTTCCCACTCGATGGAGGCTGTCTTGTGGAGGGGTGTCGAGGGGCTCAGGAGAAAGCAGAGCCCTCCGGCACAATTGAAAGGTGACCTCAGTACAGTGGTGGTCATGAGTTCAGTGATGTACTGAGGGCTGCATTGAGGCCAGATAGGGTGGGTAAAAACCATGACAGGCTGACCGGCAGGCTCAATTGAAAGTGCTCTCATCGGGAAGGATCATCGGCAGGGCCCAAGCAGAGGTCAGAGATAGATTGGAGGATTGCGATTAAAGTACGGTACGATTAATTAGGTGGGCGCGCAGGGGTTGAAGGCATGACTGAAATCAGGTCATCGCCATTTTGGTGAGCACTTGTCAATGGCTGGGGAGATCTGGTCACTGCCATTATAAAGAGGACATTTACAATGACTAGGGAGATATGGTCACCGCCATTTTAATGAGGACTAATCGATGGCTGGGGAGATCTGGTAAACCGCCATTTTATTAAGGATTAGTTGAGGGCTGTGGTGAGCCCGTTCTGCGTTGCGCCGCAGATTAGGCAGCAGGATTAGTGGAAGCGAGGAAAACAGCAGTGGTAACCACCATTTTAATGAGGATTAGTCCGTAGCAACATTAGTTCACAAAACAACTGCACATATATCTATACTTTGCTGACTCTTTTCCTGTAAAACATTGTGCATACATTTGATAGGTTTTATTTAGTTAATCCAATTGCAATGAGTTCTTGCCAGATGAATTATGTACCCTAACCTCCTGCATCATTGTAAATAATGATTTATGCACATATTGATTCCATGATTTTATTGAGTAGAGAAACTGCAAAGAAAACTAAGCCATTCAACGTTTAAGTGGGGGTGGGGCAGAAAGGAATTTCTGATTTCTGCAAAACTGTCCGTAGCAACATTAGTTCAGAAAACAACTGCACATATATCTATACTTTGCTGACTCTTTTCCTGTAAAACATTTCTGGAACAATTTCGTAAACAGACGCTTTCCTAATTCCACAGCTTTTTTTTTTTGTAAAATCTTGTACCTCCAACTCTTTTCTTGAATTATTACAATTAACTTAATGCAACTTCATAGTCCCTCTAGAGCCACCGTGTTTCAAAACTGCTCATGCTCAACACAAGTTGTGCTCAAAATCCACCTCCCTTCTACGGAACTCTCTCCCAATGGACTTGTGAACCAAACCCATGCTGTTTTCCTTTCACAAACAGCTAAAAACACATCCATTTAAACTGTATCTGTTTTTTTAAGTCTAATGTGATCTATTAATATCTTACCTGCTTTGCTCTTCAGTCTGGGCCTTACCCCTCTCCTCTTTAACTTTCTCCTTTCTCCACTCATTCTATTCACTGTTTGTTTTTCCCCTCTGACCTCTGTCCTATTATGTCATATTAATTTAGTTAACATCCTTCCAGACTTATTTGATGGTCTTAATGCCTGTGGGTAAATATGTCCACAGCTCACGGATATGATGCTAACATGTTTCAGTTCTGTTTTTATACAAGAAAGCAGATACAGCAGGAGAATTGTCTTCTATTTTGCTGTAAAAAAGAAGCTGGACTCAGAAATGGCAGTGGAGTTTAAAGCATAAGAAGGATGGTCGAGCTCTTTTAAAGGAACATCTTTGCATATTAGCCATAGGCGATGGGCAATAGTTTTCGAGGCTGTAAATATACAGTCAGTGAACTAATGCTTCCCTTGAAGAGAACTTATGGAGCCTGAAGGTAGAAGTTTCAAGTACCAAAAGGAAAATTCAGCCTTTCATCTTTCTTAGGTCTGTATTGGTCGTACATGGGGTCGTATGATAGCAACAATTTCATTTTCAGCACTATAAGATCTCAGTCACAATCAAAAAGTGTTATGTAAAAAACATTTATAAGTCACAAGACATGACTAATGCCTTATATCAGAATGACCCATTGGGGAGAACCTTCTGAATTTGTATGGGACGGATAAAGGTCGAATGGCCAGATTCACAGACTAAACTTTGTAGTACTACAGAACGTACTACAAAGTGTAACTTCGGCCTATACTTATATCTGAGGAGTTCTCCGCCCTGGCTGCAGAGTCTACGCAAAGGCAAGCATAGATTTTAGTCATAAATATGGGAGGGACACAGGGGAGGGAATATTGAAGTAGTAAACGTAATACAAAGTGTGAACTTACTCAAAATTGTAACTTACGTTTGTGACCTTTGTAACCCAAAGATTAGATTCCTCTCTTTCTCTTCCTGTTCCCTCTATCTTTCTCTTTCTTACACACACACACACGTACACGCGCACACATACACACACACACACACACACTCACAGACACAGCCACACACATACACAAACATATTTTGGATAAAACAGTCTTGCTAGTTTGCTAGTTCAACAGTGCTTTGACTTGGTAAAGCCTAAATATTCTGCGACAGGTTTCTTCCCAACTAGCCACAAAACTATCCAGTACCATTGGGACCTACGGTGTATCAGCAAAGGTACTCCCAGGGCAACCAAGGCAGGTCAACAACCAAGTGTTAGCAGTGGTGTTTACTGCCAAGTTCCCTCCTAATTCTGACCTGTAAGGCAAAGATGATAGTGAGACATCATCTTTTGGGGGTAAGAGCGTTTTCACCTAGGACTGGGATATTGAGAAATCTGCGAGACAGCTGACAACGTCATAAGACACTAGCACTGTAGTATAGGATAGCAGCTGTGCCCTGGAGTGCCCTCAGAAAAGCCAGAGTACCTGCTAGGGAAGCTGATGTGAAGAGAAGAGCAACCACCTCTCTCCTCAGTGTCATTAGCATCTTGTAACCCATTAGGGAGTAAAAGACAATCTGATGAACTATGGAAACAACATGTTTTATGTATCTAAAGCAGAAAACGATAAAAATAAGGGCCCGATTCACAAAAGTAAACTGAGATGAAAGTCTAACTTTACGTCTTTTGGTATTCACAAAGGGCATTTACTACTCGTAAATACCCTTTGTGAGTACCGAAAGTTGAACTTTATGAATTTTGGTATCCACAAAGGGCATTTACCGAGTAGTAAATGCCCATTGTGAATACTGAAAGTCATAAAGTTAGACTTCCTTCTCATTTTACCTTTGTGAATCCGGCCCTGAATTTTTCCCCACAAAAGGTTGTGCGGATAAAATGTGTCCAGACATTCAATATGCTAGCATGATTATTTAATTTTTAAATGGATGGGACAGAGCAGTTAGTTCAGGCATTTAGAGTCAACCTAACACCAGTGCTTAATTTGAGCCGGTGGTTCCGGTGCTCGGCACCAACACTAAGGCGTAACACTGGCGCTTGTGAATGTCTACCACATGGTGGCACTGTTTGTATCATTTAAAAATGAGCACAACAGCAGTTGTTTATGAATTCAATATATATTAAAAATTACTATTACCCACCGCCCAGGACATTCTTATAGCTTTGGGGGCCTGAAAATGTCTGAACTGTCACACTTATAGGAGTGTGATGGTTAGCAGTTGTGCTGATACTATAATTGGCAGCGCTGGCAGGGGCAATGTTTTGTTCAAGGTGCAGTGGCCTCCTGATGAGGGCCCTGGAATTTATTTGTTTAAAAATTAAGCACTGCTTGACACAATCACACCAAGCAGGTCCTCAAACAAATTTGTGCTTCAGTCAGGGTGATTGAGTACCGTTAAGTGATGCTGATTTGTGTCTGGAAGTGAATGTGAGCATATGTGTTGCATTCATGTTATTCTATAATATTCAATTTATTATCCTGTAGCAACCTCATTAACATTGCTAAGGTAATAGTAATTATCACTATTTTATGCTCTTTAAAGTGTGTTTTAAATATTACCCAAGCAGTAATGATCTCCATTTACTTATGTGTAATATAGATCACTCTCTTTGAAAGAGCACGTCACTGTTTGTGGAAGTGTACTATTTAATTTATTTAGTTATTTTACAGTTTTATATATAACATCATTGCCTAGAGACGTTATAAGGCATGGGCAAAGTGGGCAATTGCCTAAGCCACTCATGTTCCAAGGGGCACCCCGGGGAAGTAAATTTTAGCTCTCTCTAGCG
Organism: Calotriton arnoldi; assembly: GCA_963921515.1. Taxonomy (NCBI): domain Eukaryota; kingdom Metazoa; phylum Chordata; class Amphibia; order Caudata; family Salamandridae; genus Calotriton; species Calotriton arnoldi. Next base: position 34,762 of record CAWUFW010020109.1, read on the forward strand.
CTATCTCACCTCAGTCTATTTCTATGTCTGAAGCTGTCGTCCTCTCTCTGACTTCCTCGATCTCTGTCAATCTTTGCCCTGTGTAATTTTAAGGATTTTTGGGGTCCTCAGAAAGACATATTTCGATCGTTTTTGTGTGAAACCCATTTCTGAAAGTTTGGCATCACGTGCGCGGGCTACAATTAGCAGAAACATGGGTAATAATTTGTAATTTTGTTACGAACAGGGGCCCCAAAATATTTCTGGCCTGGTGCTCCAAAAATTGTTAAAACAGCACTGCTCAATACATTGAGTTTTACAGGAGCGCTTTGAAGAGTAACATATTTGAGATGCAAGGGTTGTACAATTAACATAGAACAAAGTGTAAAAAATTGAAAGTGAAAACAGAACTCATACAGTACATTCCAACAAGGTAAGGGGAGTAAGGAAATAGATGAAAGGGAGAGGAGGGGAGAAGTCAGGGGCCAAAGCGAAGAGAAAGGATGGATCAAGTAGAGTGGAGAGGACAGAGGTCAGAGGGGAAAAACAAACAGTGAATAGAATGAGTGGAGAAAGGAGAAAGATAAAGAGGAGAGGGGTAAGGCCCAGACTGAAGAGCAAAGCAGGCAAGATATTAATAGATCACATTAGACTTAAAAAACCAGATACAGTTTAAATGGATGTGTTTTTAGCTGTTTGTGAAAGGAAAGCAGCATGGGTTTGGTTCACAAGTCCATTGGGAGAGAGTTCCGTAGAAGGGAGGTGGATTTTGAGCACAACTTGTGTTGAGCATGAGCAGTTTTGAAACACGGTGGCTCTAGAGGGACTATGAAGTTGCATTAAGTTAATTGTAATAATTCAAGAAAAGAGTTGGAGGGACAAGATTTTAGAGGGAAAAAAAGCTGTGGAATTAGGAAAGCGCCTGTTTACGAAATTGTTCCAGAAATGTTTTACAGGAAAAGAGTCAGCAAAGTATAGATATATGTGCAGCTGTTTTCTGAACTAATGTTGCTACGGACAGTTTTGCAGAAATCAGAAATTCCTTTCTGCCCCACCCCCACTTAAACGTTGAATGGCTTAGTTTTCTTTGCAGTTTCTCTACTCAATAAAATCATGGAATCAATGTGTGCATAAATCATTATTTACAATGATGCAGGGGCTTAGGGTACATAATTCATCGTGGCAAGAACTCATTGCAATTGGATTAACTAAATAAAACCTATCAAATGTATGCACTTTCATGAAATACAGACTCCTGAAATCAACATAATTCTGCTAGAAGAAATAAAGTTCTACACACAGGAAAAACATAATACAAATAACGGTGTAAGGACACACAAGAGCATAGGTTACACTTGAAGTTAGGATAGGTCCATGGTCAGGAAGGAAGGTATCAGAAGGTCATTTGAAGAGTTAGAAGAGGTGTGGGAGAAAATATCCAGTGGGAAGTGATGCTTGGTGGGGCAATACAAAAACGAGGAAGTATTTAGGCAGGAGGTCAAGAAATTGAACATAGGCACCTTAGCAGAAAAAAACGATTAATTTAAAGGCAATGGAAGGGATGAATAGAGTGTCCTGTATTCCTCAAAGGGCCTGTGCACTTCTCATATAAAATGCTAATTCAAGACTGTGGTGTCTTGTGAGTTAGAGGTGATGGGACCCGTTTGGTACCTGACCGGCCGTAAAACAGTGACGTAAGTGCTGGGGTGTGGCTGATAGAATTAATGATATAGAATGTTGAGTTAACGTTACACGCTGAGGAATAAAGACGTGTAATACCAAGCTCCGTATGTGGAGTGATCTTTTGCATGTACCCGGGCTGGGGAGGAATCTACAAAGACTAGCTCAGTTCATTTGATGTAAGCTTGATAATAAGAACATACGGTTCTTTATAAAGAAGATGTTCTGCATCAATAGGACCACTGTCTACAGAATTTTTTCATTTGTTTCATTGTTTTGAGATGTTGTGTCTTTGCCACTTGAAAGGGCACATCAGTAACGTCGCAGAAGAATACTATGCGCATCTTGATTAAATAGCTTGATGGAGTAGAGTTTGATCATTCGAAAACAAATGTGAGGATTAAAAGTACGACAGTATCTAGTTTATTGATGAAGGTAGTGATATTCTCTTTAAAAATAGGTGACATATGTTTGAGGCCATTTGAAGGATGATGAGAACAGGAAAGTAAAGAGAAAATTGGGTGCAGGAAAAATAAGTAGCAGATGACGGGAAAAGGGTCAATGACACTGACTGGAATGTTAAAAATTGTGCTGTGTCAACTTTTCTCGATGGGAAGCTTAGATTCGGTTGCACTTGCATACCTTTTATGTGGATGGAAGACAAAATGGATTCATTTTAGCAATTTTTTTCTCAAAGCTAATAAATCTTAATAAAAACATGTTAGTAAGATGTCTGCAAATTAATCAAAGGATTAACCATAGGGTGCAAATTGGAAGATGTAGTTCACATGTCAGGACAATAAGTATATAAATCAAAAACGGGAACAGGTAGACTGGAAAAAGGAGAAGCGAAGTCAAGTGATCCATAGGAGTTCACAACTTAAATTCTATAATTTGATTTTATGTTCATAAATAGCCAGAAGCAATAAGCACAGCCATCCAAGTATCAGTCCGATATTCTGGAGGAAAAACATCAACCAAGGTCTACTTGTTTGTATGTGAGTCATTTCTGGCAGCTAAAAGCAGAAAGAAGAAAACTATGTTAAGATACATAAACACAACAAAAACTCATCCCTAATCAAAGTGTTTTGGGATTCATCAATATTGTACAAGGAAATATAATAAAGAGTTTGACTTTAGAAACTTTACTTGAAAGTTGCTATTTTAAAATGTTAAAGTAAGGAATGACATTACAAGGAACGATGTTCATCTAACGTTATTGATCAACACACTGGATCGAATGCATGTCATTTGATATAATACTAGCAGTACATGGAAAAAGAAAATGAAGATAGACTAAGGTTTGTAATAGAACATGATAAGAATAAATGAAGAAATGCATGAGGCAATATGAGGAGAGAACAAGCAACACAACTGCATAAAGTACAACTAGTATTAGGGGATTAATTGATAGTTTTTCCTTTTCTTAAAATACTATTTGATTACTGCCCTCTATTCCATCTGCTTTAAGAATGTGTTTTCTTTGTGCTTTATTTTTACTAATATATTACACTGAGTGAATGCATTTTAGATCCTTCTAAACCCATGCGTCTATTGCACATTTCCAAATATTTTCAGTTCTTAGTATGTGTTCTGAATTGTGGCTAGCTTGTTCAAGGGAAGTGGACAAGGGGTAGGTACAACCATCAGGATTCTTTCCTTTCCTAGGGAAATGTTCTTAGAACAGTCGTTCTTCCACGTACCTCAAGCAGCCTATTCCTTAATTTAGAAGGGTCACTAGAACTTAAACTCCACCCTACACATAGGAAGTGTAAGTCTGAAAGACAACTGATTCATTGGTATTTTTCACAGAGGTGTGGATCACTTTTTTCACAGGATCTCCATCCCCAGAGAAGATTAGGTACATTACGCTGTCTCTATTTGCCCAGTGTCATCTTAAGGATTTTTGGGGTGCTCAAAAAGAAATATTTCAACAGTTTATTTTGCAAAACTCATTTCCAAAATTTTGTTTGGCATCATGCAGGCTTCATTTGGCAGAAACGTCGGTAGTAAAATTAAATTTTGTTAGGAACAGGTGCCCCAAAAGATTTCTAGTCCAGGCCCCAAAAAACCTTAAGACAGTCCTGATGACATGCCATTGATCCTTAGGGACAGAAGAGGCATGAAACATGGGGACCATAAATCCAATTTAGTTAATGCCCCACGTTTCATATACCAAAGAATGGCTACTTAGAAGAGAACACTAAGAACATTATTTCCTGTGGTTTCTCATTCCTGCTTTTATTCTTAACATGGATCCTCTATCTAAATTAAACAAACACAGCAAGGTATCTATAGTTAATTTTAATCACTCTACACCAATCTTCCAATTCAGTTGCTGCTACTCATTGACACACCTATATTGCACATGTACAACCTTATTTGGTGAAAAAAAGACCTCCAGCATAGAGCCCCCTTGAGGTGCCCATAGATCATTGCAGTGACAGCCCAACGAGGAGCAAGGCCAAATGACGAAGCATGCCACCCTTGGGTGGGTGAGGGCATGTGTTCCTCAGAGTAGATGCTCCTAGTGACTAAGTGGGTTCTGGGTATTTAAAATACTACCTCGAACCAACATCGGAATGGTGTACTCCATTGAATTTGATACAGGGGAACGTATACTGGGCCATAATCTCTCCTTGCTCTCCAATGATTAAGATAGAATGTTCAGTGAACGTGCCCACACCCTACCGTATATCAAGGTACAGTGATTGGTTTCAAATAAAAATGACTTTGGCATTTCTTTTCACTGTTGTTTTACCTTGTTTGAATACCACACACATGTGATTGAGCAAATTTCCTCATTTTGAAAACAAAAACGCATTTAAATAGAAAGTGCAAAAGTCTATGCTGCAAAATAACATATGTAACATAAATGCAATTTTTGTAGTAGGTAACCATACTTTTGCGTTACAGTTAACCTAACTACTGATGCCATATTAACATTGATTTATACATTAGCATTAGAAGGCCTGTTTTTCACACTGAACTGTTGCTTTGCACAAGATGTTTTTCTCTTCTACTGCAGATGCTGTAACTTTGCAGAAGTCTTTTGGTAGTTAGAGAATAGGCATTTGTTATGTATAAGACAGCTGATAGTGAGGATCTCACCAGAAGGAGAGAAGGTGGCAGGAAGCATGACTCTTGGGAAGAACTGTCTGAACCCCAAGATGTGGACAAAGTAACTTTTTAAGGATTTTTTTCTGTAGCCTGTTGTGAAGATATGAGAAACTGGAGAGTTTAATTGCCCCCAGGGGTTTTCTCTAATCTGACTGAATGCCGAATACGAAGAATGTATCAATTGCTTCAACGTATGTTTTAGCAAATTTATATTAGCTAGTGTTCCTAGAGTAGTTAGCTCACTCTCTCCTCGGAAATCTCTCTTCCTGACATTCTAAGGGTTACCTCTCTTCAGGACCCCTTTCCTTTTCAGAAAATATGTGCTGATGTATAGCTGAGAATGCTTCCCAGCTTGAAAACTTTTTTATTGCGTAAGTTCAAAGGCTTCATGCTTATGTATTTTATTCTCTCATCATAACTCTTTATTGGGTTTCTGAGCTGACACCTTTTTCTTTGGCTTAATTGAGAAATTGCCACTCTTATGCTCAGGGGTCGAAGTGGGTGAGATTGGATATGAAAACCCATTCCCCTACCTTTTGTAACAAGACAACCTTCCCGGGACGTTAAATTATGATAGTTTAAATGTTTCAGCTGAAGTGTCCTTCAGTGAATCTCCTGTGCTGTGAAACTGAAGCCGGGCAGACAGCTAAACAAGCCTTCCTGCTAGGGTGCCTGCTGCCTGAAAAAAAAGCAAATGTGCGCAATTAGTTAATTCTGCTAATGTACAGGGTAATCTGCAAATGTAAAGGATTCTTGGGAGCCTGTACTATTTTTAATTGATCGACTCATTGGAAGCTTTGTGATGACAAAGATTTATTCTTTTTGAGTGGTAGTATAAAGAGTTAACAACTGAACTGTGAAGTGAGTGCTTTTAATTGTAATTGTATTTATATAGCACTTACTACCCCATAACAGGTATTGATGGGAAAGATATGTAAAAAAAATTGCATTACGTTCAATCTGGGTATTACTGAAATCTATATTTTGGAAGCCCCATTTTATATTAAACCTTTTTGCACATTTTGTAGCAGTCTATCTGATACTGTGTTTAATGCAAGATTAAAATAATGATGTCACTTTGTAGCATAAAAAATACACAAGTCACTATTCTCCACTGCACCATCCAAGATTTAATTCTGTGGTTCTCTGGTTACACACAGAGCCCTGCAGTGCATTAACTAATAGAGGTTACATAATGTACTATAGTGCATTTCCCACTGAGTAACTTCTTTTTTTACTTATTTTTCATTTAAGCTGCATGTTATTTCATATGAAGCTATCTGACGGTAAAAGACCAAAAAACATTTACAGAATATTTTGTTTTTTTTAGCCACACCTTTGACCCCACCCCCATGGCCACTGACCCAGCCCCCATTGCATGCAGCATCACAGTTAACATACTTTTTTTTAATGCACTTTGACCACTGCTTATGCTTAATTTAGATTAGGGAAATTCTTTATGGAACACGCTTGCTGTACTATCTCTATTTTATTTGGAATATTCCCTAACTTGGTATTTTACCTTGTTTTGAAATATAGATTAATGAATTATTTGAATTTGTAATAATGATAGCTAAAAGATTAATATTTACTGGATAAATCAATCAACACTCATTGTATTGACAATAAAACTATTTAACTCACTTAAATTCTCTTTATTGACTATTGTGGAGCCCTAAATGGACTTAGTTGTCTGATGTAAAAGATTGCTCCTTTTATATTCTCCATGTCGATGAACAAAGGACTGTAGAGCTGGTGCACAGACAGAATATCGATGTTGGAATATCGATGTGCCAGAATATCAAGTTTTTAATATCGAGGTGGCACAATATCGACATGCAAGAATATCGTTGACCAGAATATCGACATGAAGGTAAGAAATATCGTTTTTTTAATATCGAAGTTAGTAATATCGTTAGTAAAAATATCGTTGTTAATAATATCGACATTTATTTTAGTGTTTTGTATTTTACTATGTGTGTTTAAAGTATGTGATGTAATTATTTTGTATAAGTATAGCTTATTTTGTTAATGTATGTGTGAAATTTTTAGAAGTAATTAATTTTATGTTAATTAATTTTTGTGTATTTTAGTTTTGTAGCGGGTTGTGGGTTTATAGGGGAATAGGGTGGGAAGTAATTTAATTATAATTAATTAATTAATATTTTTTATTAATTAATATTTATGTGTTTAATATTTCATATTGTTAATTGTGATAATTTAATTGTTATTGATTAATTATTAATGGGTTATTAATAATTAATGATTAATTGGTTAATATGTTAATTGTGTCATTTATTTAGAAGCGGGCTGTGGGTTTATAGGGGAATAGGGTGGGAAGTAAATTAATTGTAATTCATTAATTAATATTTGTAATTAATTAATATTTATGTATTCAATATTTTATATTGTTAATTGTGATAATGAATTTGTTATTAATTAGTTATTAATTGGTTATTAATTAATAATTAATTGGTAAATATGTTAAGTGTGCTATTTTTTTAGGAGTGGGTTGTGGGTTTATAGGGAGTAGGGTGGGAAGTAATTCAATTATAATTAATTCATTAATATTTTTTAATAATTAATATTTATGTATTTAAAATTTTATATTGTTAAATGTGGTTATTAATTTGTTATTAATTAGTTATAAATTGGTCATTAATAATTATTAATTAATTATTAATTGTGTTAATTGTGTCTTTTTTTAAGAGCATGTTGTGGGATGATAGGGGAGTAGGGTGGGAAGTCATTACATTTTAATATTATTTTTAATATTTTTTATATATTATTTACTTAATTTTATTTAATAGTGTTAATTCTGTGAATTAATTTATTACTGATTGTTTTTAATTTGCTTGTTGACTGTTATTAGTTAATTAATTAATTGTTAATTTATTATGTTAATTGTGTTACTTTTTAGCAACATCGGTGGGGTTATTTATAGGGGAATATGGTGGGAGGTAAATTATTTTTAATTAGTTAATTATTTGTTAATTAATGTTCATTATTTTGCTGGAGTGGGAATAGTAAAGTATTCCCCTCCGCTATCCAACACTTTCCCTACTGTTGCACTTGCTGGAGTCGGAATAGTAATTTTATCCCCTCCGCTATCCAACACTTTCCCTACTGTTGCACTATCTGGAGTGGGAATAGTAATTTTATCCCCTCCGCTATCCAACACTTTCCCTACTGTTGCACTCACTGGTGTGGGAATAGTAATTTTATTCCCTCCGCTATCCAACACTTTCCCTACTGTTGCACTTGCTGGAGTGGGAATAGTAAATTATTCCCCTCCGCTATCCAACACTTTCATACTGTTGCACTTGCTGGAGTGGGAATAGTAATTTTTACCCCTCTGCTATCCAACACTTTTCCTACTGTTGCACTCGCTGGAGTGGGAATAGTAATTTTATCTCCTCCGCTATCCAACAATTCCCCTACTGTTGCACTATCTGGAGTGGGAATAGTAATTTTATCCACTCCGCTATCCAACACTATCCCTACTGTTGCCCTCTCTGGAGTGGGAATAGAACATTTTAACCCCTCCACTATCCAACACTTTCTCTATTGTTGCACTCGCTGGAGTCGGAATAGTAATTTTATTCCCTCCGCTATCAAATACTTTCCCTACTGTTGCACTATCTGAAGTGGGAGTAGTAATTTTATCACCTCCGCTATCCAACACTTTCCCTACTGTTGCACTCGTTGTAGTGGGAAGAGTAATTTTATCGCCTACGCTATCCAACACTTTCCCTACTGTTGCACTCTCTGGAGTGGGAATAGTAAATTATTCCCCTACGCTATCCAACACTTTCCCTACTGTTGCACTTGCTGGAGTGGGAATAGTAATTTTTACCCCTCCGCTATCCAACACTTTCCCTACTGTTGCACTCGCTGGAGTGGGAATAGTAATTGTATCCCCTCCGCTATCCAACACTTTCCCTACTGTTGCACTCGCTGGAGTGGGAATAGTAATTTTATTCCCTCCGCTATCCAACACTTTCCCTACTCTTGCATTTACTGGAGTGGGAATAGTAATCTTATCCCCTACGCTATCCAACATTTTCCCTACTGTTTCAGCTAATGTAGTGTAAAATGTTGTTTTAAAATTAAAAAATTATTGTAATATTTTAATTTATTATATATATATTTTATTTTTATGTTTATGTTACAGGTGTATGTATATATATATGTATTTATAATTTGTATTATGTTTCTGACATTTTCTAATTTATTATAATAATTATTTATTAATATTATTAAGTAAATATATATATAATAATTTTTATATATGTATGTTTAATTTATATTTACACTACATTTATTATTTATAATTATAAAAAAAAAAAAATTCTAACTATGGGGCACATTACGATGGCGGGCGGACAAAGTCCGCCCGCCACCGTAACGGAATGTGGGACCGTCCGCCAGGGGTGCGGAATTAGGATGCCACCGCCACCGTGGCGGTAGCATCCCCCATTCCCAGCATTGTGGCGGGCGGTGCTCACAGCACCGCCCGCCACAATGCTGGAAATGCATGTTGTGCATTTGCATGCACAAGGTGACAGGCACCGCGCTGTGCCTGCCACCTTGTGCATGCACATGCATGGGGGTACCATAGGTACCCCCCATGTGCACCCCCCACCCCTCCAACACCCTGGGGGCTTGCTACGGGCCCCCAATGGCAAAGACCGCATGCCTTTCCATGGCGGGAACGCTGCCATGGAAAGGCTGATCTCCGCATACATCCTAATATGGATGGCAGTGTCTTGCAGACACCGTCACCATATTAAAGGTGTTTTCCGCCCGGTCGACGAGTCGACCGGCGGAAATGCGGCAGACGGTCTTTCCGTCCGCCGCGGACCCCCCAGCCATCCTAATATGGCGGGGGGTCTTTCTGGTGTGGATGGTGGGCGGTTCGCCCCCGCCGAGCCGGCGGTTGCGAACCGCCCGCCATCCTAATGACCCCCTATGTGTTTATTATTTTATATGTATTATTTAATTTATTTAATCCTGTAGAACCATGATGGGGGTTATTTAGTGACTACACCCAAAAACTGAGCTACAAAGATCCTTCGCCATCAACTGTGTCAAGGGGTCTGCTTCTTCACATCCAATCTACTGCAGCAGTCCAACCCTGGAGGTGTGTGTCTCAACTAACATACTTCCTTAAATACCTTAGGTTTTGGACAGTTCTAACTTTCCTGATCCTTGACAGAAGCAGTATATAGGAATCGCTAGATTTCAATGGTCTGTTAAGCTTGTTTCATACAGAGGATTTGAGCAGGCACACCACAAGGTTTGAGGCACATGATTTCATCCTTTTAACCGTCATTTAATAGCTGGCTTAATAAACCCTAGATTGCTCATTCTGAATATTTTTCTAGGAGTTCAGTTCATAATCTTTTGCAATATTTCAAGTACAGTGTCTGTAAGGAATGTTCTACGGGTCAAACCAAGATAGAACAATTCCTACCAGAAATACTCTCTATTTGGAACCTGTAGAAGGCAGTGAATTTTTTAGCCAGAAGAACCTGCACACACTCAAAATCTCAGATATTTAATTATATATAGACAAGTCATTGTTGAAATGGACTACGGAACTTTTGACTCCCAGTAAAGTCAGTGAGTCAAGACTTTTAAAGCGTCTGGTCAGAGATAAGGCATGGGAGATGTCCCTGACACCAGATAATGGTGGGTCTTTACCCATGGAAAATTAGCCTGATCTTATAATCCTAAAATGTCAGTATGGCAGTTATGGATTTGTTTCTGTCTCACCATTTCTCTCCCAAGTTCCCCTTTATCAGTATGCATCAGAGAAGCCAGACTAACCTCTGGAGATCACATTCAACATTGTCATACTGCTGTTGAAGACGAGGGGGACAGAACTTACAGCAGTTGGGCTTTGGACATTAGGGAAAGTCATAATGAATAGCTAGAGTTGACCTTTACCTACTGTGATCTAGACTCTGGATTAGATAACACTTTTGCTATTCCCACTAGAACCAGCATCCTTCCAGATTTTCCTACTGTAAATAGTGGTGGTGATATCAATTGTGGGTGGCAAGTGAATTAAAATAAAGCCTGCTATTCAACCTTGATCTCTTGCCCACTGTATGTGGGTTACAGATCTTTATTGAAATGTGTTCAATCCTCAAAAATAGGCATTAATCAAATGACCCTAAAATTTGGGAATTAGGATTTTTTTTTTTTTTTTTAAATTTAGTTTTATATATTGTTTCAAGCCTCCCCCTAAAATTTTTGACAAACAAGAGCAGATCAGTAATGGAGAGAGCTATATAAAGAAATAGTCCTCACCATTTCAACCAACGAGAGATATAAGAACATCCCTGCCGTGACAGTAAAAATCCAGTTTTGAACACTCGGATCAGTTGATACAGAAAGCCCAATGTACAGTCCAACGAAGGCAGTAAGTGCGCTGAGAAAGTTCATGAAGAATGCAATCTTTGCTGAGAGTCCTGTGTTCAGAAGCACAGCAAAATCTCCTGTCAAGAGGAAAAAGCATGGATTAAAGTGAGATGTCAAAATGAGCGCATGGTTTCTGGTGTAGCCATAAACTTCCCTATGTATTTTAGCACCTGATTTTTTAGATTAACATAGTATTTAGAATACCAGAATTAATATGAAACACCCTTTATCCAAGCCCTGTCTAAAATACATAATGATGGATATTGACTCATACAATGCTATTTCTCTACCCGTGGTAGGTCAGTTTTTAAGTAATTACAAAGACTTACCCATTTCATGAGGAATTTCATGACACAGAATAGCCACAGTGGTCGCTACTCCAGTTTCCGTTGATGATGAAAAAGCTGCCCCAAGAACCATTCCATCAGCAAAGTTGTGGAGGCTGTCTCCAACCAACACCATGATTGCTAACAAACTAATTCCTTTTCCTAAAATGAGATGATGAAGGACATATTGGCCAGCAGTCAATGAAATATCTATTCTTTCAACTTTAGAGGTATCTTCGTACCAAGAATCATACTGTTACTCATTGCTGGTAAATTAAGGTCATAATATAAGAATATGTTGAAAATTGAATGCATTAAAACGGAAGCAATGTTTTTTATGATCATGAATAAACCAGGGTTGTTTAAGTTTTTTCTTAATGAAGCATTGATGGTTGTGATTTAACTGTGCTTTTGCCCACACATTGGACTCCGGAAGCTGAAAGCTCACTTTGCTAAATCACAACTGTCTCCATGTAAGGAGTACATCAACAAGCTCTGAAGGAGAATCACAATTGTCAAAATTCAAATTGCTAATGCAAGTGATATTAGCAGGATTGTGAGATAAAAGCAACCATCACTTTTTCGATTAAACTTTCACATGGAGCCTAACAAAAAGAAAATATAGATCAAAACCCAACACATTACTTTCATGACCGTCATCTAATTCAGGTTTACCAGCGAAATAGGCATTTCTGTGTTATAAAAGAAAGAAGGTAACTGACCAACATAAGATAAAATATAGGGCAGGTTGTTTATGCTTCCTAGAAAAATTCCTACCTCATCAACAAGCTTCAGGGGTTACTCAAGTGATTCAAATCAACTCTATTAGTATCTTTCCGGTCTACCTCTTGTACTAGGTATTCCACTCTAAATTCAATAAAAATGTGTAATTTAATGTCAGATTATTTGTGTATTTATTCGAAATGTCCTGGGATGTAGGGTCCCTACATTGCATCCCTGATGGCTTATAAATAGATGTTTGCCTCTAGTCCATAGCTAATTGAAAGAACCCATAAAACCTGACCCTGAGTCAAAGGGTCTTAAAGAAACAACAGTTACGTGGGACTCATCAGTATGCTAATTTAAGAATAGTGTTAGATAAATTCAAATTTTGGCCATACTAGTTCCGGCTGCAAAACAGAATTCAAAACTAGCCTCTTAAACAAAAATTTGCTTTTAAAATTTTACAAAGGTTGAATATGTTATAAAAGGCCGGATTTAAAAGAAGGTGCAGTGCTCAGTGTCCCCAGTGCTCGCAATGAAGAAACAATACATTTGGTTAAATACTGTGTAAACAAAAAAAAATGACTAACAGATACAAAACCAAGGCTGTGTATTGGATTCAATATTTTTACAAAGCTTCAAAAAATGTTTTGGGGAAAATTAAGTTAATTTGCGGTGCTGTAAAAAGCGTTTCGAACTGTTTAGTTATAAGCTGAAGTCATCATCAGGACTGGAGTATGTCTGGGACATGAATGAGCTGAGTCAGCCACAGGTGAATCGTTGAGTGTAATGTGGTGAGGCAATCAAATAATATAGCAAGCTGAAGGTGCTGCTACAGGTCAGTAACTGAAAGTATAAAAGTATAAAAAATCTCTTTTTTACAGGAATGCTACCTCATGAGATGTGCATTCATGTTATGACGGAATTGCCAAATGGAAAGATGGCAGGACTATGGTGAAATTGAGTCCATTAAAACAATTCTATACTAGTGCAGTAAGTGAATCAACTGACATAGCACCCACTAAAATTCCTGCAAAGCATTCCTCTCTCAATGTTCTCCCTCATGAGTGACTCTGAGGGGCATATTTACAAGCCCCTATCGCCACATGAACGTCACATTTAACGAAGTTCCTGTGGTGATATGGGTTTGCCTTATTTACAAGGTGGCCTCCCTTGTAAATAAGGCACCCTTTCAAGCTATACTTAGCGTGAAAGGGGTGGGCAAAGGGTGTTACGGTGGGCGTTTCGCTGCAACACCCATTGATTGTAATGCTGCCCCCTATTTACAAGGGTGGCGTGAACAGGATGCAGCGCCAAAATTAAGACCAGAGAAAACCTGCTGTTTCTATGTGTGCTGCATTGTGAAGCACACGTAGAAACACAAAATGCCATTAATGATTGTTTATGCGCAGGAAGATGTCCCTTCCTGCACATAAACAATCATTAACAAAATTACGATTTGCAACTTCTATGTGTGCTGCACAATGCAGCACACATAGAAGTTAGAAGTTGCCATTTGGGATTGTTTATGTGCAAGAAGGTACACCTTCCTGCACATAAACAATCATTCCCTCAACACAGGTACCCTTGCACTATGGTGCAAGAATGCCTGTGTTGGTGCTAGGCAGCTTAATTTAGTGCCAGCACTGGAAAAAATGCAGGGATGTGCCGTATCTTTGTAAATACGGCTCATCCCTGCGTTTTTGTAATGGCAAAGCATGGCGTTACCATTTTGTGTTTAACACAACGCTCCGTCATTTCCTTGTAAACATGCCCCTGAGTCCTTGATCTAACCCTGAACCTCTAACATCACTCCTGTTACTGACCCCTTCAATATCTTTCTCTCCTCCTTCCTTTTTCATCCCATTACTGACCAAGTCCATCAAGTAATTTCTCACCTCTCACACTCCTGGCGCGTATACTACGTGATGCGCCCCCTTCTGTACAAATACATGAAATAACCACGATAGGAGGGGACACAGTGCACACACAGCGGGAAATAAATGAGGCGTTCTGTGTATATTACGAATCACTGTATCACTCCCTCCACACATAGCGGAGGACTCCTTCACTGTATTCCTAGATAACCTAACATTCCCCCAGTTGAGCCGTACAGAACAAGAAGCTCTATCTGGCCCCATCACTAAAACGGAGGTAAAGGAGGCTATCCGGGACTTGCCGCGGAATAAGGCCCTGAGCCTGGACGGTCTACCGATCGAATTTTTTGATACTTTCTCATCTGCCCTGATCCCACAACTAGAACAATTATATAAGTCCGCTATAGACACGAGATCACTACCCTCCACTACAATGCAGGCCTTAGTAGTCTCCCTGCCTAAACCAGGCCGAATGGCAACTGACATCTCGGGATACCGATCCCTATCACTCCTTACTACCGAGTACAAAATACTAAGCAAAATTCTGGCACGGCGTTTACTACCATATTTATACAAATTAATCCATTCAGACCAATGCGGCTTTCTACCAGCACGTAGTACATCACTAAATATAAGGAGACTTTACCATGTGATGGAATCAACCCCGATAGACCACCATAATGCCAGCTGCATCACGCTAGACTTGCGACAAGCATTTGACACCCTCAGATGGGACTACATGACCAGAGCCCTTGTAAAATTTGGCATACCCCCAATGTACATGAAATGGGTGCAGCTCCTATATTCAGCTCCTACGGCAAGGGCCCGCACTGGTAGTCACATCTTGTGCGCTTATCCAGTTAGCAGAGGCACACGACAGGGATGCCCCCTATCTCCGTTATTATTTGTACTAGCATTAGAACCCTTGGCTATAAAGTTGAGGTCCTCTGCAGCTCAGATGGACATTAGGCTGGGCAACACCACACACGTGATGTCTGCCTACGCAGACGACATAATTATTTATGCGGAGAATCTGGTGGATGCCTTGGAGCCGGTTCCGGAGATATTCTCGCAATTTGCACAGATCTCTGGCCTTACTATAAATGAGACAAAGTCCCAAGCCTTTTTCTTCTGCCCTGGAGCACGCCCAGATGAGATACCATTTGGGCACTTATCCCTAGCTGTAGCGCAGCACACATTCAAATATTTAAGAATTCAAATATATAGGAGCCCAACAAGACCTAATAGAGGGTAACTTAACCAAAGCCTTGAGGGCACTAAGATCGCAAACAGCCTTCTGGACGTCGCTGCCTTTGTCTGTGATGGGGAGGGTGGATATATCAAAAATGGTGGTCCTCCCTCGGCTTTTACACTTCTTTACCAATATGCCGGTAGTAATTCCCACCCCTATTTTTTAATCACTAGACACTCTGCTATCTGAGCTGATTTGGGGAACTGGCCGCAGATGGATAGGACTAGCTAAACTCCAACTGGACACGGACAAGGGAGGACTGGGTGCACCTGGTCTCCGAGCATACTGTTAAGCGAGCCAACTGCAATGGCTGTCGTACTGGCTAGCGGGCCGCAATCTACATGAACTAGGCTATACAGCCCGGGACATCAACCAAGGCACTCTGCATGCTACTGCTACCCCGGGCCACGATACCACAGGATGCCCCGACATTATTACGTATGGCACTCGCATACTGGAGAAGGACACCGCAGTATACGCACAGGTGTCCCCCATACGCGGATAATATACCACTCCTCGGGATTCCCATGCCCACGGGTCTAATCACCAAATGCAGAATCCTCGCGTGGACTGAGGGTGGGGTCTCCACAGTGGGAGCGCTGTTTAGTGACGGAGCCCTAATAGACCATGAGAACTTTACTAGGGAAAACGGGGTACCTGGTAACCTATATCTAACACATGCTGCAATACTTCACTATACCAAAAAGCAATGGGCCCCACTGAGGGTGGAACCCCCAACCCATGCACTGGTTCAGGCAATTTATTTAATGGGGACAGGGCGCCATCTTACAAAATGGCTGTATAGAGGCATTCGAGCACATACAGGGTCTCTTCTTACTAATGTGCGCAACAAATGGGCTGAGGATCTTGGGAAAGATCTCACTGACAAAGAATGGTCGGGGATGTTAGAATACCCCAAAAAGGTGTCTCGCAACGCCAAATTCAAATACATCCAATACATGATACTACACAGAGCCTATCTCACTCCACACCGTCTACAAATTATGTTTCCCGATACGCAGCATTGGTGCCCTAAATGCAAAATGACAGAAGCTGATCTTCTCCATATGCTATGGTCGTGCCCGGTGATCACTGTGTTCTGGAATAAGATAATCACAAGCATTAGATCGGCAACAGGCCTATCCATAGGGGAAACTGCTGGTAACTGCCTGGTTGGTATGACACGACGCCCGAAAACACAGAAAGTACAAATAAATTTCACTGATCTGGGGCTGCTCATAGCAAAACGCTGCATAACAATGTGGTGGAAGTCTGCCAGGCCCCCAACTGCATACACTTGGCACGGGAAATGGTGAGATGGGGGGGACGCGGAAAGCGCGGCCATAAGACGAGAGCAAGCTGGGGCCTGCGTAAAAGGCCTATCTCAATGGAATGGGACCTTATGATGGAAGCATTTAAATCGCTCGAGCCTACACCTGTCCCCACAGTCCAAGAGGAGTAGCTATCAACAGTAGACCAGTCCCTGCCCCTACATAATATAAGTACACAAAGCATAGTAATATAATGCAACAGTGCCACGCAAAAATGGACTGCCTTTGCAAGAGCTACCAGGGGTAATAGGACGAACTCATATGGAAACAGTATGTAATGGGGTGAGTCCAATAGGGGGTGGGAGAGTTGGGAGGGATGGGAGGGGTAGTTAAATAAGTTTTAGGAATAATGTTAATAACCTTGCATATGTACCTAGTCATTATCGCTACAATTGCAGTCGAACCACTTTTTCAATGTATGATATGCAACATGATTGTTTTGCCTTAGCGAAACAAAGCTTGGACTAAAGTATAAATGCAATTGTAATACATACCACTGGAATGCATACTTCATGGACCTGCGTTTGCATAAAATATACTGTTTGTAAAATATGCAAAACTGAAAAACCCAATAAAATGTGTTTTAAAAAAAAAAGAAGTAATTTCTCACCTCTCCCCGTCCATGGATGCATGCAGACTAGAAATCCCAACCCTCTATCAATAACTAATATGCATAATAACATATTAGGTCTGAAGTTCAGGGCTCTATTTTTTGTCTCATGCATTGTTGTCATCTGTCCATCATTCATACCCATGGATATTATATAAAATACATGTCTCTCAGACACAATGCCTCATTATCTCAAAATGGAAAACAGGAGTACTCAAACATTCACTAATTCGTCCACTACCACATCTCTACATGCCACCAATTATAATGATTCCTCTGAATCTACACACGCCATTACCCTCAACACAAGTATCTTCATTCTTTGTATCTAGAGATTCAGAATCCACAGATGTAATAGATCAATTTACATGGATAATTTCATCAGCATCAATACTCATTTAGCCAATATTCCCACACATGACACATTACCAAAATAGATGTGCAATCACACATTGCAGATACACTGTTGTGAGCTTTGTAGATATCTTGCCTGTGAATTTGGACAATGACCTTTACCAGCTGCTACTCATGGAAAGATGGTTTACGCTATAATACTCGTCCTATCGCCCAAGTACAAAATACTCCACCTGGACAGAACAGGTACAACGGCTCATATTGTAATTATTATCTGTACAAAGAACTGCTCGTACATTATAGTGGAATCTTTTCCCTCCTAAACCTCCAGGCCCTTGATGAGGGCATTGTAAATAATAACCACAATTTATGAAGCCAGATTGCATAGAAATTACCAACCACCCAGAAGAAAAGAAATACATTATTTATTGAGAAATCCCTGGACTTTTTGAAATCTCAGATACTCTTTTCCTGTAAACATCTTCCTCAGAGACGTTAACCTTCTATGGAAAAAACTAACAATTCTCACATAAACCAACTCAAATATTTTCATAACCAGAATCCCCTAATCCAACCTTTCAACCTTTAAACCCATACTAAATATGCCCTCTTACATTTATTGGTCTTCAGTAGGCCTGGGCGGAATTTGCGTAGTCGCGTTACGCAAAGTTCCGCGAAGATGTAAAAAATCTCCGCGAGCTACGCAGAATTCCGCGAGCATGCGGAATTGCTTGTTCCGCCCGTTCGCAATGCGTTTTTCCTGTTCGGGGACACTGTTTGCGTGCTCGGGGGGAGATATCTCGCAAACTTGCCCATGTGGTTGCCAATTGGCGTGGCCATCTTGTTTCACTTGTCCCGCCCGTTTGCGATGTGTGTTTCCTGTTCGCAAACGCGGATGTCCGATGGCGCGTCCGAATGACGTGTTCGCGATCGCACACTCTCGCGCGATCGCGCGGCCGGCTACCAAAATCTCGTGGCGCACGCAAACGGATTGGAAAACTTGCCGGCGAACGCAGGGATCCCGGTAAGTCGCTACCACATGCCCAAACACGCATTTTGAAAGCGCGAACAAGGAAAAAATTCCGCTACGCTGCGGATCGCGGAATTTTTGGCAATTTTGCGTTGTCCGCGGAACGCGGAATTGCCAAAATTCCGCAAATTCCGCGAGCAGAGCGGATTTTACCGCCCAGGCCTAGTCTTCAGTCAGCCCTAGATACATTATTATGCACAACCCCTTTCTCTGCTGATTATTCCAACAACTTCCTCATCTTATCTGAGATTCTTAACGTACTATCACCCACTTGCACAAAGAATACAAAGATATTAATGTTGGAGATGTGAAAAATATAGATTACAAGGAGCTAGAGTCTATGATCTAATCTCTCTCACTGGTAAAACCACTTTTTCAGTTCCCCAGCAGATCTAATACTTATCTACAACTGCAATATTGTCAAAACATTCAACAACTGTGGTCTAGCCAGGGGTAAATAAGATACTACAAAAGGATTATCCTTTGGCACAACAAAGATGTGAGCCCTCTTTTGGAAAGTGGATTATTAGTAGTGGTAAATATGCATCTACCACTGGCAATAATACCACTAACACAATATAGGACTCCAAATAGATCTTAGAAAATGATTCCCATGCTCAACCCTTGGTAGCTTGGCTGCGAGCAGGCAGGCTTAACTTCAAAGACAGGTATGTAAAGCATTTAAAACCACCAATTCAGTAAATAATTAAGACACAACACGCAATAAAAATCCAACACCAATTTATAAATTAGGAAATATTTTTATCTTTAAAATGACACCAAAAAAAAAAACAATGTTGGGAACCGGAGATATGAATTTTTTAAGATTTAGCACTATATAGCACATACAAACCTATTGCGCCTATTGGGACGTCTGATCGCACTAGACTGGGACAAAGTCAAAGTTTCAGGCCAACTGCCATGGAGCCCTGCGCTACTACCAATCGCAGTAGGTCTAGGTCAAAGTTTTTACCGTCTGACTTAGAAACTTTTCTGGAGCTTTTCTTCCAGGGGTCCCTTGAAACTCTCAGCAAGTCCGGATTCGGTGAGGGTTTGCCGGCTTGCCTTGCGTCGAGCTCCCGGTCAAACTTAAGGAAGTCAGACCTCCGGAGCTTTCCAGCAGATGAACCACAGATCCAGGCCGGCTCACTGTTGAAGGTGGGTGGCTTGACTCTCGTGGTTGGTCGAAGTCACCTTTTCTATGTTCGGACTTAGAAACATTTATGGAGCTTTTTATCCCAGGGTCCCTCGATGTTCTTCACCAGGCCGGATTCAGTGAGGGTTCTCTGGCTTGGGTGTCCGCCAACTCCCGGTCAAACTCTGGAAGTCGGACCTCTGGAGCTTTTCAGGAGGATGAACCTGGAAGGCAGGCTGGCTCGCGGGTGAGGGTCGCCGGCTTGGCTGGCCAGGCCGAGTCGCTCCATTCATGGTGCTTTTTACCAAACTTACTCCAAAGTTCTTCAGACTTCTGGAACTTCTTCCTGAAGTTCCTTTGAGGGTGCCAAAGTGTCCAAAACTTACTCCAGGGGTCTGGAAGCTCCGATATTCCTTGAAAGTTTGGCACTTCAATTCCTACAATTCACTTGGACAAAACCCTTACAAATCCACTGGTAGTACTCCAGGCTAGGGATTTGTGGAGGTGATGGTCCAGGTGAGCTCTGTTAACCTGTAGCTTGCAGGGAGTCCACTATTTAGTCCTTTTGAAGCAGGTTTGATCCATAGATCTGAGGTTCCAGATTGTGCAGCAGGTGCAGTCAGTCAGAGTGCAGGGCCTGGTTGATGCCAATCAAACTTCCAGCATGGACCCTTCCTCTTCTGTAGTTTCAAGCAGCAGATCTGAGAGGCACTGTCCCTCTCAGATATTTATTCAGTGTTCTCTGTGGTCAGACAGCAGGGCACTCCTGTCCAATGAGGTGCAGGACGACACCCCAAAACATGACCATTTCCTCCAAAGTTTGGCACAATGGTCTCCCAGAAAGCACTATTTCTCCAAAATTCAATCTGGCAAAAGTCCCAGCAGAGAGGAAAGAGCTAACTAAACCAACCCTCCAGGATGGCTCCTATCCATATTCTCCCTCCCCCTGGCATCTGCATATTCATTCCTTAAGCATGCCATCTGGCTGGGTTCGAAGAGTAGGGGTGTAAATGAAACTGGTTTCTCCTGCCTATCTCCTCCTTCCATTGAAGATTTTTGTTTACAACCCCTCCCCACCCCCCCGGCTCCAACCTTGCTATGTAGCAAAGCCCTTTCCTCCCAGCATGGCTCTTTAACCCCAGGGGCTACTTATCCCCTCATCAAAGCAGCCTGGCTAATCCACTTAACTCTGACCAATCAGGACAGATCACTGGAAAGCTGAATTTTGGCTTACAGACAAGAAAGTCTTATAACTTCTTGTCTGTACATTTTAGGATAAATTCAACAATAGTATATTGTTGGATTTATCAATCCCATTCTAGTGAGTCCATGAATTATATTTTTCGGATTCTCCTGGAGGGAATTATTAAAGAATAACGTCTTGCCATGTTACCCTATGTGGCTGGGGATTTGCAATGAGGAAACTGCCAGGGCTTATAAAACATATTTTATAAAATCCCTGCCTCTATCTACTGGACACCCAACCACTGGGACACCTAGGGGATACTTTAGTGGTTCTGAATATGTAAAAAAATATTGCAGATCCTCATGCCACAGTGCTCCTAGCACAAAAGTCGATTATGGGAAGCGCTTTACTACAATGTGGGCAGTGAAATGTGCAATTTCACTAAACCCAAGGCATATAAAACCTATTTTATAATGGTCCTCCTTATAAGTACCGGACCCCCCATCACTGGGATACCTAGGGGAGACCATGGGGGTACCTAATATGCCAAAACATTGTAGTTTATTAATTTTTAAGTGCCCCAAACATTAAAGTCGAATTTGGGCACAATGTACGTGTTAAAAGCAGCCCTGCAACACAGGGCTGATTTTAAACTGACCTCAGGCCTCAGCAGTGCACACATGCAAGTGCTGAAAGGGCTGCTGGCCTCTAAACTGCCATGCTCTATTATATACTAGGGACTTTAAGGTAGATTTGATCTCCCTGCCCTATTATGTACTATTGCCTTATAGGCACCGGTCAGCAACAAATCTGGGGGTACCCAGGGCAGCGGATGACTTTGCAACACCCACCCAAAAGCCTTAAAGGAAAAACAATTCACACAAAATTACTTTTTCTGACTAAGGCCCAATTTCTCTGTTAAAATCATGACCAATTACAAATCGCCAAGGATCTACCACTCAACACTTATAATGGTGGTGATCTAGCTAACTTCTCTCTGACAGTCTAGGAAGGCAATCTCTGAGACAAATTCCCCTGTGCCTATATTTCAGAACCTGACTTGAAAAAAATCCCTTTCAAGCACTAAAACTTCACCACATTCTGCTCCTTTAGCTGCCTCGCTAACCAAGCAACGTTTTGATGTCCTAATGGCTGGACATCATGGTGCCCTGAAAGTAAGTTTAAAAAACCCAATGCTGGCCCTGAAAACCTTGATTGGTACAGACCTATCATAAGGTTACAACTTCTGAACAAAATTGCAGGTAATTGTGTATCAACTCGACTAGAGAAATCCACGGGGAAAATGAGGAACTTGGTCTGCACCAATGTGGGTTTGGATATGACAACCTCACAAAAACCTCTATGCTCGATATCACTGATGACTGGCTGTGAATTTTTTATTAGATCAAGCACTGCTTCTTACTAGTACTACTCAACCCACATGAAGCCATCAATCATAACATCCTCTTTTACACTTTACTTATTAGAGTTTCTTCAATTCCCCCAAAAGAACCAACAGGTAGTACTAAAGGGCTTAACTATTCCAGCACCTACCTTTGGTCAGCAAAGGATAAAATCAACTAATGTGAAAAAGTCATGAGACTCCAAATCCCCTGACCCTGATGTTTCTACTGGCTCCAGTAAATTTTCAGGTCGCCTTCAAACCCCTCTCTTTCATCCATAAATCCATCGGTGGAAAGTAACAATTTTCAGCAGCAACTGTGTAAAATACTACAGCCCTGGGTGTTGTCTATGTTTATCCTACTGAAAACTATTCTACTTCTCCTCAAAATGCAACAGTTCAAAGGAGGCATAGTCTTTGTAGTACTGGGAACTGAGCTATGTCCCAGAATTAGAATTGTGGTTGCACTGACTTCTTTAAATCTAGAAAATCTAGACAAAATATGTATCATACCTGGTTACTTATTCATTTATGCCCTAGCCATAGCAAACCCAAATCATGTAACATCAAGTATGAAAAACTACCTGACGTATGAAAGGGGTTTACCCATAATGGGGCTGATTCACAAAGGAATGCAAGAGTGCGTAAAATAGTACTCCTGTAATACTCTATTCCATACTTCTACATGCCTTTGTGAATTGGCCCCTCTGTGTTTATATGGAAAGCGTTGGTACGTAAGGGCCAAAGTTGGTGACCTCTAATGCATAGGTTTGCAGAGTATTGACATCCGTTTTTTTTATTTGTCTGTAACATAAATCACAAGGCAATCAAGAACATTTGAAACTCAATTTGCATCCAGCTAGCGCATTAAGTAAGACAACACCTGAACTAGAACAGAATTTATTGATAAAATAACAGAGTATTAAAACAACAAAGAAAGGTTTAGACTCATGTGCATCATCATTCCGTAGCACTTTTAAAACCAAAAGTCAAAGACCTTTTCCCAAAAATCTCTGATCTTTAAGCGCACTAGCCTACATAGCCTTGTATGCTGTTAAAAGCACTCTGCTACCAGGGATGATGATGATCTACTTTAAAACGGAGGAGGGGAGCAAAAGAGAGGCCTCGAGTACTTTTATCTGCAGCATTATTCCACCTTCCAACCGCGAACACCCTCTGAACTCTCTTAAACACTGAGGGCCTCATATTTGCCGTAGGGCAGCGCCGCAAGCCTTCCTGCTGCTCTGCCCTACGGCAAAAGAAAAGGGAAGGAATGCGCCTTATCTATCAGATACAGCACATTGCTGTCCTGCTTCCATGCGCTGGTGCTCAATTGGTTGCCATTCGCCAATGCAGGGACCCTTGCACCATGGTTCAAGGGTGTCTACTTAGTAGGAATGATTGTTTTTGTGCAGGAAGGGACACCTTCATGCACAAAAACAATCAATGGAGGCGATTCCCTCCTTTTATCTGTGCTGCTGAATGCAGCACACAAAGAAAGAGGAAAAAACGAGGGGAAATAAAGATATTTCTTCTAGTTGCGCATCCCTCCCCTATGCCTCCCCTGAGGAGGCATAGGCTTTTGACGCATTCCCAGGCATACAGAGTGTTGTAAATCTGGGAATGTGTCAAATTTCATGGGTGTTACGTGGGAGCACCCACCGTAATGTCCATGGCACGCCTCCCCATCGCAGAGTGAGGCAATGTAGCAACTTGTGCTGTGTTGCCTCACATCATATCTACGAGCCCATGAGAAGCCTGCACGGTGACATTACGTGGCCTTGTAGATATGGCACTGCAATGTGTGCTACCGAAGCGTCATTAAAAGTGACGTTACAGCAGCACAGGGGCCTTGTAAATGAGGCCCTGATAGTCAGGCACTGATGTGCTCAATCTACAGTTGACTCAATACAAATTTTCAGAAATAAGCACATTCTAGCAAATTGAACCCAATGTAATTTTTCCATCCATATACGTTAATGAACAGATTCTCATGGGTGCCGACCCCTACCTTTGTCACACACAACTCCTTCAAAGGACAGAATTGAACATTCGGACATTACTGCAATATCTGCTTAGAAAATAGGGAGTAGATTTATTAACAACTTACACAGTACAGCAACCAAAGTTGTGCGTTTTGTTATGGGGAGACACCATTGCAGCCTCCCACTACAAAATACTGCTTAGACATGTGCTGTAGAGTGCAGCACACATGTAACGTGTGAAAAGTTAGGACAAATAAAAACATTTCCTTTTATAGGTCCTGCCCGAGGAGGCATTATTTTTTGGTGCAAAGCCCTGTTTATCATTGCTGGTATATAGAGCATTGCGTCAAAAAACATGGGTGATAACTTGAGAATGTCCATGTACCACCCATGGGATGCCCCTTTGAAGCAAAGTTACAAAAAGTTGAACAACATTTTATTTGCATTACGTTTAAGGCTACTGTCCCAAGTTTTGTGTTGGAAAGTAAATACTTTAGCATCATTATCACTTCTTTGCATCCCTTTTGTGACCTTACATGAGTGCGACGTATTGCTAAATCTCCCTCCAAAATAATTTGCCAGCAGCATAGAGCAGTGTCTCTTCCGGTCAGAGGAAATGAGACAGAAGGAGGTGGTACTGCAAAAGGTTTCTCTGGAATGTCTCTAGCCCTCTGAGGGAACACTGTTTGACAAGAAAGGAGACTATAATAGTGAGCTGCTTACAGACGCAAGCTCCTGGCTGGCTTTCTCGCCGACGCAATGACAACATGATTGCAAAAAACGAATAGGGAGATGGATGTATAATGAGAACTCTACAACAGAACAGAATGTGCCTTCCTTCGTTTTGTGAAAGTCAACTGGCCAGGCTTCAAGCCTGCCAGCTCAATTCAAATGTCACATGACTCAAGCAATCCTTCCAAGCTCTAAAGAATCCAAGTCTTCTAAAAATATTGGCAGGCCTTTCCTTGCACTGTGTATTTTTGCATCGGATGTCCACTGGCATTGCTCCTCTGGCAGCCCTATTACAATAGTTGAGATTACATATCATCTCTTATGAAGACGATGCTAAAATAACTGCGTCCATCCCAGCACACATCAACACCACCAACCAGAACTTTTGAGAATGTATGAGTACAGTGTCCAGCTGGATGAATGAAAGCTATCTTAAATAAAATGAAGAAATAAAAGCTATCTTAAATAAAATGAAGACAAGATAGACATTTTGTGGTTCGTTACACAAACCCCCTCTATAGTCCCTGCACTGGTGGCCAAAAGAACTTGTGAGACTCCCTGTGCCGATAAAATGTGCAAGAAATTTAGGTGTCTTCTTTGAAAACAATCTTTCCGTCTCTAGTCACATTATCCTAGTTGTGGCTACCTGCTTTCACATACTGAGGGCCTCATTTACAAGGTTTTGGAGCAGGGCAGTGCCGCAAGGAATCTTGCTGCGCTGCCCTGTGTCAAAAGAAAAGGGTAGGAATGCGCCGTGTCTATGAGATATGGCACAATCCTGTCCTTTTGTGGTGCCATGGTGCAAGGGTGCCTGGGTTGCGGGGCTGATTGATTTTGTGAAAGAAGGGACACCTTTCTGCACAAAATCAATCAGTTGAGATTATTCCCTCTTTCTGTGTGTGCTGCATAATGCAAAAGAGGAAAAAACAAGGAGAAATTAAAACATTTCTGCTTGTTGTGCCTTTGTAACGCCACCCCTGGCTTTGCATAGCCTTGTAAATATATCCTGAGGCCCATTGTGCCACTGGAGCGTCAAAAAAGTGACTCTACGGCGGTGCAAAAGTGCCACAAGAGGCCTTGTAAATGAGGCCCTTAGTCTTTCACCGAAAATATTTCCCCTGCGTTCCACTTCTAGTCAGAATGTAGCCTGGCTCTTGACACTGACGGATGTCAGTGACCTCTGTTGGTTACTGTCCTGGTGGGCAGAATTTTCCTTGTGGGACAGAATGCTGATCGAAGGGGTGGAATGGGCCACATCACTTTGTTGGCCATGGTAGTACTGTCTGCCAACTGTGATGCATCTGTGAGCAAGTTAAGGTGAGGTGCTGCACAAATGGGGTCCCCAGGTGCAGAGAAGGGTTCCCCATGAGTCAGTCCATTGGTTCAGGAGAGTGTAGACAGGGTAGTCCAACTGACTTTAGAGGGGCATAGAACAGGCAAATGCTTCTGCAGGGCCATTGTCCATGTTCTATCGTTTGTATGATGGTACAACGCAGGCCTGAACAACGCATGCCTGCACCACACGGTATCTACCAGGACCGCATCTTTACCATGCATGCTTTACCACACAATTTCGTGGTAAAGACATGATGGGTAAAAGGACATGTGTGCTAAAGATCATACCCCTGCCCCCGCCCTGTAAACTGTCTCTTATCGCCCTGCACCCTAAACATTAAAGTCACGCCCCAAAAACTACCCGGACTCCTGCACCCCTGCCCTGAGCCCTAAAAACTGTCCCCTACACCCCTAAAGTACCTCGACCCAGCCCCCCGCCCTAAGGCCTAAAACTGTCCCCTGACCTGTAAACTGTCCCTTTTCCCCTGCCCCGCCCCTAGCCCTAAAAACTGTCCCCCTGCCCTAAAAACTATCCCCAGCCAAGAGCCCTAAAAACTGTCCCCTACACCTGCTAAGTACCCCAACCCAGCCCCCACCCTGCCCCCTAAAATTGCTCTCTGCCCTACAAACAACACCGCCCCCCTCCAGAGTCCTGAAACCCTCCAAGACCCGGCCCCAGCCCCACTTACCTCAACTCGTCCTCTCTCGACTCCCGATCGTCCTTCCTGTCTTCTTCTCCCCGCCCATCTGCTCGGCATCTAGACCGTGCATTGCCTTAAACATGCATATGCGTTGATGAGGCATATGCGTGGTTAAGGCAAGCGTGGTTCGGTTTGAGGGGAAACGACACATGTGGCTGAACACTTGTTGTTAAGACTGTTTCCCTGTTCTATGGCTGAAGCAAAGAAGACCAACAAGGTATTTATTAGCCTCCCCTTGAATTTTGCTGTAAGGGGGTCATGTTGGACCTGGCCCTCTTTGCAGGGTCATCCCCAAACGTTTTGCCTTTACCCCTCCTATTTTTCATTTTTGCTTGCCTTTGGAGTCTGTGCACTGTATGACTGCTAACCAGTGCTAACATGCTTGTGCTCTCTCCTTTAAACATGGAAACATAGACTAACACCGAATTTGCATATTTAATTTGCTTCTGAGTCCCTAGTAAAGTGGTACCCCATGTACCCAGGGCCTGTAAATTAAATGCTACTAGTGGGGCCTGCTGCACTGATTGTGCCACCCACTTAAGAAGCCCTTTATAACATGCCCCATGCCTGTCATTGCAGCCTGTGTTTGTAGCTTTAAACTGACATTTCAACCTGTCAAAATAAACCTTTTGGGAGGCCCAAACCTTTCTTTTTAATATGTATAAGTCACCCCTAGGGTGGGCCTTGGACAGCCCAGGGGGTAGGCTGCAGTGTATTTAAAAAACTCGACATGTACTTTCAGTTTTACATGTCCTGATAGTGAAAAACTCTCAAGTTATTTTTCACTATTGCAAGGCTTACATCTGCCATAGGACAACTGTGGGGTTACCTTATTACCTTTAATAAGCTGTAATTTCCAAATGGGATTAGGTATCAGATCATGTCTGGTGTCTCTAGAATTGTAATGAAAAATCCTAACTTATGGTGAAGTTGAATTTTAAATAACAGTTTTGATAATGTCACTTTTAGAAAGTTGGCATTTTCCTGCATTAGCCATTTGGTGCCTGCAGCCTGTCTCTGGGCCACATGACTGGGTGCAGTTGACATTTGGGCTTTGTGTATTCCTCCGAGACAGACACATGCAATAGGGAGCTTAGGTGTGCATGGTTAGGTCATCACAGCCCCATTTACACTTGAATAGACTGTCTCCTGTTTCCACACAAAGGGCTGCATACCCCCTGTAGTTGGTCTGTAGCCAGGCCCAGGAAGCCAGGGCACCTCTGCACTTCAAAAGCATGCTTCTAGAAGCTTCTCCCCACTTCAAAGGCACAACTGGTTATAAATACTGGATCTCAGACACTAACTCTTCAGTACACGTCTGGACCTGTGGATACTCTGCCATGAAAAAGGATTGCTCTGCTGCTGAAATGACTGCCACTCTGATGAACTGCTGCTCTGCAGGACTGCTGCCCTGCTGTCCACACCTGCTGTCTGCTGCCCTCCTGCCTGGGTGAGAAGGTCTGAACCTGCATCTGTTGAACCCAGGACCCCAAAGTGACTCCAAGGGCTAGTGGGCTGGCTTCCTGACTAGAGCCTCAGGGACAGAAGGATACAAAACCTTGAACCCAGCACCTTGACTCTGCCATCTGTGGGTCTAACTTGCTAAGTGATACCACCCCATTCCTGGACCACTGGAAGTGGGCTTATGGTGCTCTACCATCCTCTGTGGATCCAGTGGCACTGATGCTCAAAGTGGTCAACTCCTTCCTCAAACCCAGAGCCGTAGAGACCACTGTGCAACCTTCACTCTCTGTGTGCGAAAGTATCTCCGTCTTCTTCGACAATAAAATTCAGGAAGTGTACAAATCATTCTCAGTTCCGTCGGAGACAGAGAAATGTGACAATAGGGAAGCACGAGTTACCGAGCCGTCTCTTACGGAGTTTACCACTATCTCCCAACAGGACGCCCTGGCAGAAATTTTGAGATGTAAGTCGGGGGCACCTGATGATCCTTGCCCCCCTAAACTTTGGAATGTGATGGCTCACTCCCTGTCGCACACTCTGACGCGCATCTGGAACTCCTCCCTGACGTCCGGCACTTTTCCAGATATCTGGAAACACGCTACTCTCCTCCCGCTGAGGAAAAAACCAAATGGGGATCCTGGGGATCTGACCAATTACAGGCCCATCTCTTTCTTGCCAGCACCGGCAAAGATGTTGGAAAAATTGGTGCAGCGGCAACTGTCCAGCTTTATCGAGAGGGAGGGCATTTTACACGATACCCAATCTGGCTTTAGGTCGGGATTTAGTACAGAGACAGCCCTCCTGGAGGTGGCTGAGTTAGTTAGACAGGCGGCAGATTCAGGGGCATCCGCGATGTTGGTGCTCCTGGATCTGTCGGCGGCATTTGACACCGTCGACCACACCTTGCTGTCTGAGAGACTGCAGGAAATGGGCATTGGAGGCACGGTTCTGGCCTGAAATCCTACCTGGATAATCGCACACAGAAGGTTGCGCTCCAACCATTTCGGTCTATGCCAAAACAGCTCTGGTGTGGAGTCCCCCAGGGGTCAGCACTGAGCCCTCTCTTGTTTAATGTGTACCTGGCTCCATTGTTCACCCTGATAGCCAACTGGGGGTAAAGCGATCTCCTATGCGGGTGACACCCAGTTGGTCTTCACTTTTAAAGAGCAGACCGAGGTCGCCTTTGAGAGTTTCAAGCGGTGCTTGAAAGACATTGCGTTGTGGATGAACAACAACAAACTTAAGCTCAAGCAGGAAAGACAGAGGTGCTGTTCTTCGGGAAAGAGCCACCCCCAGCTCCGGATCTCTGGTGGCCTATAGAAATGGGTCCCCCACCCTGCCCTGCAGACTGTATAAAAAACCTGGGCGTGAAGTGGGAGGCTGACCTCTCATTCTCGGCTCAGATACGTCAGGTGACAGCTACTTGCTTCTATAAACTGAGAAATTTGAAGAAATTTCTGCATCTGCTGCCAGAGGAGTGCCGGAAAAGCATAGTACATGCCTTAGTGACATCTAGGCTGGACTATGCAAACGGCCTTTACATGGGTCAGCCTAAGTACCTGATTAAGCGCCTGCAGATGGTGCAAAATGCGGCTGCGAGACTGATCAGGCGAGTGCCTTTTCGCGAGCATGTCTCTCCGCATCTAAAAGCGCTTCATTGTCTCCCAGTGGCCAAAAGAATCAAATTTAAGGCCTTGACGCTGGCATTCAGAGCCATGCATGGTAAATGTCCCAGCTACCTAAAACACAAACTACATGGATATAAGCAGTCCAGATCCTTGAGGTCCAATTCACAAAATTTACTTTGCATTCCCGATTCAAGAAGGCTCGAATGGGGGGCAGATCTTTTACGCTCAGTGCAGCAAATCTGTGGAACTCCTTGCCTAGTAACTTCCGCACCATAGAAACAGAGACCCTCTTCAGGAAAATGGTTACAACCTGGCTCTTTAGGGCAGATTAAAGGCTCGGGGGCATGACTTGTAGCTGTCCATCGTTGCACTACTGTCGCTTTAGCGCCGGGACACCTCTGTTTGAGGTAGCTGTCGTGCTTTACAAGTGTCTGTATTATTATTATCTCCTCTGCTGCGCAACCCCTAGCAGAACCAACACGTCGGCACTGCTATGTGGCTTTTCCCCATCGTAAAGACTTGCATCGCATCACAAGCCTCATCAAAACACTATGCACAATGCTTTTGTAGCGCAGGCCCTCGCAACCCTCGTCAACAGCACCTTCTATGACGATGGCGAGCTCCGCATCGCAGCCTCACAGTTCCTTGTAATCGACATATCACTCCAACTGCGCAACACATCCTCGAAGCCGGGTCTAACTGGGGTCACAGTTGGCCTTAACTTGTGACTTTGTCCAAGTCTGGCACAACCAGATATCCAGAGTTGGAGGTTTGTGCTACTTGTCGCTATTTTCAGTGAAATCTTTAAAATTGCATATCTATGGTTCTACTGCTTGGATTTTTGATGTTTTGGTCTTGTTTTGTTCATTAAAACTAACTCTAATTTTTAATCTTGGTGTCGGATCCTTTTTGTGTGGTGTCTTTCAGTTTATTACTGTTTGAAGTATTGCACAAATACTCCACACATTGCCTCTGTGCCAACCTACCAGGGGGTTGAATACAGGTTAATTTAGTGTTGGCTTGTCTCTCACCCGACAAGAATTGTGGTTGCTGCTTGACCAGGGCTCACACCCCAGTTAACCAACAACCCAAGTTCTTATAGCAATTAAGCAGATTCACAATACTAATTTGATCAGATTGCACGAATGCTGTGTGTGTGTATGTATATATACGATTTCCAACATCCAACTCAATTGTGAGTTTATATTTAGTGCGGTGTATATCTGGAGACATGGCGTGCACAAGAGACAATATGCATTGGGTTATCTCTATTATTTCAGCATGGGGGAATTTTCCCGCTGTGGGGTGCCTTATTGCTATCAGTTCGTACTTCAGACTCCAACACGCAGGATATTTGGATCGTAATTATGTTGTTGGGTGAGACACTTCAAGCCGTAACAAATGGAATGAACATTTCGAACTTGGCATGTTTAATGTCAAGCAATTATCATATCTAATTTTAGCAGTTCACTACGCAGTTTTAACACATACGGCACTGTGCATGCGCTAAGATTATAGGATGGCTTTTGCTGCTCTTTTATAATTCAGGGACCACATGGTTTTAAATATGCTATATTTTGCTGTACAATTATGCGCGCAATAACTATCTATTTTTGGGCTAACCTGATATCATCAAGTTGATCACTCTGTGCCTGATGCATGTCATCATAATATATGTGAATATTGCAGGTAGTCCATTATTAGTATTGCTGTGATTTGCAATTTTTAAATCATAATTGTATATCATTTGTTTAGTCTGTGTGCTATATTCTATACGTTAGTTTTTACTATAAGCCGAATTTTTTCTATGTTTAGGACTCACATTTTGTCTATGTCTATGATTTAGATCACATATATAGTGGTTTCAAAATGGCGCCAAACTAGATTGACAAAGGCTGCTGTGTCACCCGAAACGTGTCTCTCTTTGCTTCCCGGGTTGAGGAAGGCCGGATGAAATAAAGAAGCTTTAAACCTCACAGCTTCATGTGCGTGCTCTCTGTCCTTTTGGAGTGGGAGGTGTTCCGTTATATATATACATATATGTATATTTCCAACAATCCGGTCTTGAATCGCTCGGCGCTCTCAACAGCTGATTAGCTAGGGATAGACAGCTCGCCCTTCAAAGATCAATGATATATATATATATTACAGAGTGGCGGTACCTACTCTGTAGTTATAGTTAGGGTCACCAGAGATAGGGATTTCTGGAATTTTTGCCCCTTAATAAGTTTGCACCCTTTTGTTAAATGTTCAGGACACTTTTCAGACCTGCTGCACCTGTTTCTTTATCGGAGGACTGAAACTTTTGCACGCTTGGTCAAGGGGGTGCAAAGAAAAAAGGGGGTCCCAAAACAAGCTTGAAATCCAATGTAATTTACATAGACTTTTGTATTTTGCGTAGCACGAAAACAGACAGTCAGATTTTGCTGAAATTTGCCTGCATTAGGTATTAGGGTGCGCAGGTAGGTTTTCCAACTTAGGGGCCAATTACGATCCCGTTCGGAAAGCATTCCGGCCGAATCGGTTCCGGAATGCTTTCCGGACAACTCGGATTGGGGGTGTCCGACCGAGCGATTTGGATTCGGTCAGACTCCCATTGACTTCAATGGGAGGCTGTGTTCCGAGCGAGAACACAGGCTCCCATTGAAGAAAGGGGTGGCTGGGGGAAATCGTGGACCCTGTGGCGGGCACCCCTTGGTGCCAGCAACACTGTGCATGGTAAGAAAGAAGAGTCCTTTGGGTATCTCCACGGGTCTGATTCAGAGGGCCCCGGGTGAAGGGGTGCCTGCTATGGGCCCCCAAAGACCGATTCCGACAGCCATTTCGTTCCGGGCAAACCGAATCGGAACGGCTGTCCGAATCTGTCATCGTATTCGCATGCTCGGAAACTGTAACCATAGAGCTGTATGAATCGAGACCTGTACGAATGCCTTTCGGAACCGATTCGGACAGCCCAAATGGTTTTCCAGGCATCGTAATTAGTCATTCGGAACTGGGTACGATTCGGTCGGCAACGAGGGTTCCGAATCGGATTCGGCAAGCCCGAATCCGATTTGGAGCCCTTCTGAACAGGATCGTAATCGCTCCTTAGTGATATATTGTAGTACAATACTACTAAAAGTAGCAAGGAAGTCCAAAATATAAACTAGACTGCATATGTAAAGTTTCAGATTTACTACATGAACAACTAAAAGACACATTTATGGTCACATAATTATGTAAACCAATAAAAAAATACATAACAAATACAACAGATAAAAAGAAAGAAATCACATTAAATCTGTTTGCCACTCTGTAGTTATAGTTAGTATTCCCAAAGATAGGAATTCCTCAGATATTAGCTCCCTGATACCTTTTCACTCGTTTGATGTATCACCACAAAACCTTCCAGACCTACAGCATTTTCTACATTTTGAAATGATGTAAGTTATAATGGTGAATTGTTAAGGGGTGCAAAGATAAAAGGGGGTCCTAAAACATGTTTTTCCATCAGTGCATTTTCCATAGACTATTGTATTTGACGTAGCGTGAAAACGGCTGAATGGATTTACATGAAATTTGGCAGGATTCTACATTATGGTGCAGAGACGATGCTTTTTGGGTACTGAAGTTATGTAGGGTAACTATTTTTTATGTTATAAGGTAATTAATCATAGTGATATCTGTCAAAACTGTACTTTCTGAAAATTTCACAAAGTTTGTGAAACCACCGTGGTACATTGCTGTAAACTTATTTATAAATATATCAAATGTATAAATACATTTTCATACATATTACCACTTTAATAAAGTGGTAATAGGTAGGGACCTACTACTTAACTATATCTAAGGCCCTAATGTTGAATACAGCCAAAGTGTGGTGAAAAAAATATGGCTCCCTTTTCATTCTCTAAAAACAGCTATTACTCAATTATATACTGGGTTGTCATTGTCATGTACCATGGTATGCTGCAAAGTTATCACGGTAAAGATATAACTAAGTCCTAGCTGTATTATTGGATTGTGGTACCCTTGCGTACTCATGGTGTCGCATGGGCAATGCAATACTTAAATCATATTTACAAAGGAATACTAGGCCACCATGCAAGGCCCTCCATTGATTGGTACATCTAGAGAAATGCAAGGCAGCAAAATTCGCTGCATTGCATTACTCTCTACACCAAAATCTACAGTACTGCTAAATTTCACATACATCCGTATGCCACACCACTGTAGACACTCCACTATATGCTATTCTACTATATGCCACTTCACTCTATGCTATTACACTGTATGCATCTCCAGTGTACGTCACTCCACTGTATGCCACTTCACTGGATACTACTTCACTATATGCTATACCACTTTACTCTATTCAACTGTACGCCACTCCACTCAACTCTTTTTCACTGCATGCCACTCCACTCTACAACACTCCACTGTACGCTACTCCACTCTACGCCAGTGTATGGCACTCCACTCTATGCCACTTCATTCTATGCTACTAGATTGAACCCCACTCCAATGTATGCCACTCCACTATATGCTATCCTACACTCTACCCCACGCCACTGTACGCCGCTCCAATCTTCACCACTCCATTATGCACCACTCCACTATATGCTATTTTACTATAACCTATTACACTCTATGCCACGCCACTGTACAACACTCCGTTATATGCCACTCCACTATTATACTGTATACAACTCCACTGTACGCCACTCCACTCTACGCTATTACACTGTATGCAACTCCACTCAATGCTTTTTTAGTGTACGCCACTTCACTGTATGCCACTCCACTATATGCTACTCCAGTATATGCTATTCCACTGTATGCCACTCCACTGTATGCCACACCACTCTATGCTATTTCACTGTATGCCATTGCATTGTACATCACTCTACTCTAAGCCACTCCAGTGTATGGCACTCCACTCTATGCCACTTAATTCTACACTATTTGATTAGAGCCCACTCCAATGTACGCCACTCCACTGTATGATATTTCACTCTACCACACGCCACTGTTTGCCACTCCAGCCTACATCACTCCATTATACGTCATTCCACTGTATGCTTCTCCACTGTACACTATTACACTCTACGCCACTCTATTGCATAACATTCTGTTATACGCCACTCCACTCTATGGTATTACACTGTACACATCTCCACTCTATGCTACTGCACTCTATGCAACTCCACTCTGTGCCACTCCAGTGTACACCACTCCACTCTATGCCAATCCATTCTACGATAGTCTATTGGACGCCACTCCACTATATGCTATTTCACTCTACTGCATCCCACTGTACAGTACTCCAGGCTACTCTACTCTACACTATACCTCCCTATGTTATTCTACTCTAGGCCACTGAACTGTACTCCACTCTATGCTAGCCCACTGTAGTCCACTCCATTCTATTCTTTTACACTGTACGCAACTTCATTCTTTGCCCTTCTACTGTATGGTGTTCCACTCTACCCCACTTCACTGTACGCCACTCCACTGTATGATATTCCACTCTACCCCACCCCACAATACATCACTCCAATACAAACCACTTTACTGTATGCCACTTCACTGTGCGCTACTACACTATACGCTATTGCACTTTACACCCACTCCATTGTACACTACTACAATATACACTATTGCGCTCTACCCCACTCTACGATACACCACTCTAGTCCGCACTACTCCACTCTATGCTATTCCACTTAATGCCACTCCACTGTACACTACTCCACTCTACACCACTCCAGTGTACTCTCCTCCACTCTATATAACTCCATTCTACAAAACTCTACAACAATCTAGGCTACTCTACAAGACTCTATTCCACTCTATCCCCGTACACTCCACTTTCCAAATTTGCACTTGACTATATGCCCGTACACTCTCTTGTACAAAACTCTACTCCATTTTATGACAGTTTCCAACTCTGTACGACACAGCAATCCACTCTACTGTATGAGACGCCACTCCAACTTATAACAGATCCCTCTCCTCTACACTACACCACTTCAATGTATGTCATCCCACTCTATGCTAATCCCCTGTACCCTACTCCACTCTACGCCACTCCACTGTGCACCACTCCACTCTAAGCTATTCCACTCTATGCCACTCCACTTTTCTACACTCCACTGTAGTGTATTCCACTGTACACTATTCCACTGTATGCTACTGCCACTCCAGTGTACGCCACTCCACTCTACGCCGCTCCATTGTATTACACTCTCTTCCACTCTGTATACCTCCACTCTATAAAAGTCTACCACACTTCATGGCACTGTACAACAATCTACTCCACTTTATCCCTGTACACTCCACTGTTCAACTCTATACTCCACTCTATGACCGTACACTCCAATGTACAACACTCTATTCTACTATACAACACAGCACTCCACTTTACTGTACGAGACCCCACTCCAATGTATAACAGTTTACTACCTACGCCTGTACACTCCACTCCATGCCAATCTATTTTACAACACACCAATACACTCTATTGTACTTTACTCCACACTACGTTATACCACTCCACTTGAATCTACTGTAAGAGACTTTACCTCACTCTACGCTACTATACAACAATCCACTCTACGCAGCTCCACTGTTTCACTCACTTCTGTACTCTATGCAAGTCCACTCTACAACACTCCACTACACTGTATGCCACTCTCCAGCACTTTACTCCTGTCTACACTCCTTCACTCCACTGTACAACACTGTACTATACTGTATGCCACTGTACAACACTCCACTCTACTCTACGATACTCTAGTCAACTATACAACACTGTACACATCTCTTTGTGTACCATTGCAACCCACTTTACTCCACTCTACTCTGACACAGTACTCCACTCTACTCCACTACTCCACTGTAGGCCACTGCACTCTACGCCACTCAATGCCATTGTACTCTATAACACTGTGTGCCAATCCACTGTACCACACTGTACTCTACTGTATTGTCCAACACTCCACTCTACAAACACTCAACTAGACTGTATGCCACTCTACTGTAGTCCACATCACTTTCCAATACTGTGCGACACCCAACTACACTCTACTGTACAACACGGTACTCCAGTTTATGACACTTTACTCGATTGTATGCTACGCCACTCCACTCTACTGCACTACATGACCACTACAGTCTATGAAATGCTACTCCATTCTATGACACTTTACTCCACTATACATAACTCCACTCCAGTGTAATCTGCTCCACTTTATTCCACTCTATGCTACTGTACTATACTCTGCTCTACGCTGCTCCACTGTCTAAGACTCTACTCTCCTGTATACAACTCCACTCTACAACATTGTACTACACTGTATGACACTCTACTCCACTCTATTCCCATCCACTCTATGCCACTGTACTACACTGTATGATACTTGACAACATGCTACTCAACTTCTCCGCTTGCAACCCTGGACTCAACAATTTGAAGCACATTTTCATTAAAAAAGTTTTAAAAAACCATTGACAAGCTTAGTAAAAGTTAGAACAACTTTTTATTTCTATACAAACCAAAGATTAAACTACACAAATACTAAGCAATCTAAAGTTATAGTTATAACTTTCATTTACAAAGTATCCACCATCTTCAAATTCTTATAAGTAGCAGACCTCGTTACACATTCTTTTCAGCTCACAGAATGCTTTCAATACATACTGATGCAAAAGAAACAATTGATGGATGGAATGCTGGACAATGCAAACATTCACCCCCAGTCACAAGGATCTGGGTTAAATCCATCATTCTTTTGCTCACCACACCACCCCAGTTTGGACCCAGCCATATGCAAATCAGTCTTGACCCTGTTCCTTGTGGGAACAGTCCAGCCCGAACTGCCAAGCCAGGTCCTCCCTGGACCGGAAACAAGCATCCTGGGACCGGTTTCAGGGCATCACCCTTCATCAGCCAGGCTAGCTTGAAACCAGTGGTGTAGTGAGCACGGGACCCACGTCTGGGCATACCCTTCCCACTTAGGGCGACAAATGCAAAAGAAACAATTGATGGATGGAATGCTGGACAATGCAAACATTCACCCCCAGTCACAAGGATCTGGGTTAAATCCATCATTCTTTTGCTCACCACACCACCCCAGTTTGGACCCAGCCATATGCAAATCAGTCTTGACCCTGTTCCTTGTGGGAACAGTCCAGCCCGAACTGCCAAGCCAGGTCCTCCCTGGACTGGAAACAAGCATCCTGGGACCGGTTTCAGGGCATCACCCTTCATCAGCCAGGCTAGCTTGAATCCAGTGGTGTAGGAGCACGGGACCACGTCTGGGCATACCCTTCCCACTTAGGGCGACAAATGCAAAGAAACAATTGATGGATGGAATGCTGGACAATGCAAACATTCACCCCCAGTCACAAGGATCTGGCTTAAATCCATCATTCTTTTGCTCACTACACCACCCCAGTTTGGACCCAGCCATATGTATGACATTGTTCTGCATTCTGTCCATCAACTGTTGTTTTTGCATTTGTCACCCCGAGTGGGACGGGTATGCCCAGACGTGGGTCCCGTGCTCTCCATGCCACTGGAATCAAGCTATCCTGGCTGAAGAGGGGTGAAACCCCGAAACCGGTCCTAGGATGCTTGTTTCCAGTCCAGGGAGGACCTGGCTTGGCAGTTCGGGCTGGACTGTTCCCATGAGGCACAGGGTCAAGACTGATTTGCATATGGCTGGGTTCAAACTGGAATGGCATGGTGAGCAAAAACGATGGATTTAGGCCCAGATCTCTGTACTGGGGTGAATGTATGACATTGTTCTGCATTCTGTCCATCAACTGTTGTTTTTGCATTTGTCACCCGAGTGGGACGGGTATGCCCAGACGTGGGTCCCGTGCTCTCCATGCCACTGGAATCAAGCTATCATGGCTGAAGAGGGTGAAACCCCGAAACCGGTCCTAGGATGCTTGTTTCCAGTCCAGGGAGGACCTGGCTTGGCAGTTCGGGCTGGACTGTTCCCATGAGGCACAGGGTCAAGACTGATTTGCATATGGCTGGGTTCAAACTGGAATGGCATGGTGAGCAAAAAACGATGGATTTAGGCCCAGATCTCTGTACTGGGGTGAATGTATGACATTGTTCTGCATTCTGTCCATCAACTGTTGTTTTTGCATTTGTCACCCCGAGTGGGACGGGTATGCCCAGACGTGGGTCCCGTGCTCTCCATGCCACTGGAATCAAGCTATCCTGGCTGAAGAGGGTGAAACCCCGAAACCGGTCCTAGGATGCTTGTTTCCAGTCCAGTCCAGGGAGGACCTGGCTTCGCAGTTCGGGCTGGACTGTTCCCATGAGGCACAGGGTCAAGACTGATTTGCATATGGCTGGGTTCACACTGGAATGGCATGGTGAGCAAAAACGATGGATTTAGGCCCAGATCTCTGTACTGGGGTGAATGTATGACATTGTTCTGCATTCTGTCCATCAACTGTTGTTTTTGCATTTGTCACCCGAGTGGGACGGGTATGCCCAGACGTGGATCCCGTGCTCTCCATGCCACTGGAATCAAGCTATCCTGGCTGAAGAGGGTGAAACCCGAAACCGGTCCTAGGATGCTTGTTTCCAGTCCAGTCCAGGGAGGACCTGGCTTGGCAGTTCGGGCTGGACTGTTCCCATGAGGCACAGGGTCAAGACTGATTTGCATATGGCTGGGTTCAAACTGGAATGGTATGGTGAGCAAAAACGATGGATTTAGGCCCAGATCTCTGTACTGGGGTGAATGTATGACATTGTTCTGCATTCTGTCCATCAACTGTTGTTTTTGCATTTGTCACCCCGAGTGGGACGGGTATGCCCAGACGTGGGTCCCGTGCTCTCCATGCCACTGGAATCAAGCTATCCTGGCTGAAGAGGGGTGAAACCCCGAAACCGGTCCTAGGATGCTTGTTTCCAGTCCAGGGAGGACCTGGCTTGGCAGTTCGGGCTGGACTGTTCCCATGAGGCACAGGGTCAAGACTGATTTGCATATGGCTGGGTTCAAACTGGAATGGCATGGTGAGCAAAAAAACGATGGATTTAGGCCCACATCTCTGTACTGGGGTGAATGTATGACATTGTTCTGTATTCTGTCCATCAACTGTTGTTTTTGCATTCAATACATACTGGGGCCTATTCACAAAGGGAACTCTGTGCGGAGATCTCTGTACATGTATGTTAGATTTGGGGGTCTCTAGTTGGCAGAGGTAGGTACCTTTGTCCAAATAGGGACCCTTGAGTCTAGTCAGGGAAAGTAGGTACACTCCTGAAATAACCCCTGCTCACCCTCTTGGTAGCTTGGCACGAGCAGACAGGCTTAGTTCAGAGGCAGTGTGTAAAGCATTTGTGAACACATACAGTAATCAAGTGACAACACTACAAATGGACACCACACAGGTTATATATTTATAAAAATAGGTATACTTTATATAGATTTATCACAAGACCATAAACGACAAAAATAATCCACAATACTGTCAAGAGTGCTTAGTTCTGATCAAAAGGCTTAATTCAAGGTTCTGTGCGAGTCGGTAGCCTCCTCCGGCTACGGCGATGTCGAGAACAAACAGAGTCTAACAAATTCAGCTGACCGCGTCGAGACGGGCCAACACAGCGTAGACAGACTCGGTCACAGTACCTTTTACTTGAAGCGGCAGGCACGGGCGTGCGAGCCGGATGGCTGTTCGTCGCGGTCGCGATGCAAAAATGGAAGCGTTGCAGGACGCGTTGTCCCTCGATGCGGTGCAGGCAGCGGCTCGTTGACGTCGTCGAGACGGAGTCGGTGAGA
Source organism: Calotriton arnoldi (assembly GCA_963921515.1). Classification (NCBI taxonomy): domain Eukaryota; kingdom Metazoa; phylum Chordata; class Amphibia; order Caudata; family Salamandridae; genus Calotriton; species Calotriton arnoldi. Next base: position 75,831 of record CAWUFW010020109.1, read on the forward strand.
CCAGGGCCATGCGTTGCAGGGCGAGACGGTGCTTCGATGCGGTGCTGGCAGGTTGCGGTGCGGCGACACAGCCGGATTCAGGAGCTGGCGTCGATCAGTCCGGACAGCGGTGCGAGTCGGGCGGTGCGTCGCAAAGCGTGCGAGCGGTGCCCAACTCCGGTGCGGTCACAGGACTCGAACTCAGCAGCAGTGACCGTGTCGGTCGGACCAGTTCGATTTGGCGTAGCGAAGCGTTGCAGGACGCGTTGTCCCTCGATGCGGTGCAGGCAGCGGCTCGTTGACGGAGTCGGTGAGACCAGGGCCGTGCGTTGCAGGGCGAGACGGTGCTTCGATGCGGTGCTTACAGGACACCGAGTCGGTCGTGAGAGTCGGTCACAGCTCCCTACCTCTGTAGCCACTGAAACAGAGTTTCCAGCAGCAATTCACAAAGGGGTGAAGTCCAATGGTCCTGGGACTTCGGTCAGGGGCAAGCTCTCTTCCAAGCCCTTGGAGATCCTTCACAAGTTGATGAAAGTCACAGCAAAGCAAAAGTTCCTTTCTCCTTTCTTTGGCAGTCAGGCAAACCACTGCAGGCCAATCCCCCAAGCAGCACTTCAGGCTTAGGGATAGTCTCTCCTCAGTTTCTTCTTGGTTCCGCTCCTCAGCAAAGGTTTCTTCTTGTTCCCAAAAGTGATCTAATTTCCTAGGGGTCTGGGTCCCCTTTTTATACACAGTTTCTCTTTGTTCTCTGAAGGCAGAGAGGCCTCTGCCTAGCCCAAAACCAGTTCTGGTCAGTCCTGGAGCACTTTGTTTTCTGACTCCTTCTTTCCTTTCAGAATGTGGGGCAGAGTGCTCAGCCGCCCGGCAGGAGGTGGAGCCAGCATTGTGGAAGGCAGGCACAGCCCTATTCAGACCCAGGTGCAACTCCTCCCTCCACTCTGGATGCAGATCTTTCTATTCAGCCCTGTGCTGACTCACCCTGTCTCCTGTAGCCACCCCCAGCCCCTGTCACTCAATCTCCAGACAAGGAATACACAACCTAGCAGAGGCAGGCTTGGATAGTTAGGCAAGAAAATACCCACTTTCTAAAAGTGGTATTTTCAAACACAGAATGTTAAAACCAACTTCACTAATCAATCAATCAATCATGTCACTTATAAAGCGCACTACATACCCTCGAGGGTCTCAAGGCGCTGGGGGAAGAGGGGGGTGGTGCTGCTACTGATCGAAGAGCCAGGTCTTGAGGAGTCTTCTGAAGGCCAGTAGGTCTTGGGTCTGCCGAAGGTTGGTGGGGAGGGTGTTCCAGGTCTTGGCGGCGTACTAAAAGACGTATTTTATCATCCTGAGTTCAGGCATACTAAATTCGTTTTTCTATCATGTTCCCTGGGTCAGTTCTGACTATAAGGTGTAATAGTCAGTCTGCCCATTCTGGCCTATGGGGAGCAGGTAGCCTTGCAATAGTGAAAAACGAAAATGGCTGTAAGTCACTATTAGGACATGCCACACACACCAGGGCATGTCCTACCTTATACTTACAATGCACCCTGCCCTAGGGCCTACTTGAGGGGTGACCAACATGCAGTAAAGGGAAGGTTTAGGGACTGGTAAGTGGGTGCACTCACCAAGTCGACATGGCAGCCCTAGGCTGTACACAGGCTCTGCAATGGCAGGCCTGAGACACACTTTACAAGCTGCTTCTGTGGGTGGCACAACCCGTGCTGCAAGCCCACCAGCAGCATTGGATTTACAAGCCCTGGGCACACTCAGTGCACGGTACTAGGGACTGACAAGTAAACCAATCATCCAATCATGGAGTCACTAATACATACATCAATTTATCATAGGGAGCACTTGCACTTTGACACTGATTAGCAGTGGCAAAGTGCCCATGAGCATCTAGTCCAGCAAAAACATATCGGCACCAGTGGAGGCATTACGAAAAAATGGAAGGGAGACCCACGCCAAGGATGCCAGGTCTAACACGTGTCCCCTCCAGCTGAAATGTGGGGAGAACTATCCTACCCCTAGGGAGTTCTCATCGCTAAGGCGGAAAAATCTGGACAGTCCATCAGCATTGGCGTGTTCTGTACCAGGGCGGTGTTCCACCGTAAAGTCCATCCCCTGTAGGGAAATGGACCACCTCAACAGCTTTGGATTCTCACCCCTCATCTGCATCAACCATCTGAGGGGCCTGTGGTCTGTCTGAACCCGGAAGCGAGTCCCAAACAGGTATGGTCTCAGCTTCTTCAGAGCCCAGACCACAGCAAATGCCTCACGCTCAATAGCACTCCATCTCTGTTCCCGGGGAAGTAACCTCCTACTGATGAAGGCTACAGGTTGATCTAGGCCCTCCTCATTGATCTGTGATAGAACAGCCCCTACACCATGCTCTGAAGCGTCGGTCTGAACAATGAACTCATTAGAGAAGTTGGGTGCCTGGAGCACAGGCGCCGTGCACATGGCAGTCTTCAAGGTGTCAAAAGCTTTTGACAGGCGTCAGTCCAAATCACTTTCCTGGGCTGCTTCTTGGAAGTCAGCTCTGTCAAGGGGGCAACAATGCTGCCATACCCCTTGACGAATCTCCGGTAATATCCGGTGAGTCCTAGGAAGGCTCTCACCTCTGTCTGGGTCTTGGGGGGCTCCCAAGCCAGAATGGTATCAATTTTCGGTTGGAGGGGCGCCACCTGGCCGCTCCCAACTTGGTGTCCCAAGTACACCACAGAACCCTGCCCAATCTGGCACTTACTCGCCTTGATTGTGAGGCCTGCCCTCCACAGCGCCATCAACACTTCCCAGAGGTGACGCAGATGTTCTTCCCAACTGGCACTGAACACTGCGATGTCATCCAGGTAGGCGGCACTGAAATCCTTCAGTCCAACCAACACCTGGTTGACCAACCTCTGAAAGGTGGCAGGGGCATTCTTCATCCCAAAGGGCATCACCCGGAACTGGTAGTGCCCATCTGGTGTGGAGAATGCTGACCTCTCTTTGCCCCATCAGTCAAGGCGATCTGCCAGTACCCAGACGTTAAGTCAAACATGCTGAGGTACCGCGCAGCCCCTAACCGATCTATGAGCTCATCAGCTCTGGGGATGGGGTGGGCGTCAGTCCTGGTGACGGAATTGAGTCCCCTGTAGTCCACACAGAACCGGAGTTCTGGTGTGGCACCAGGCGCGGCAGCCTTTGGAACCAAGACCACTGGGATGGCCCAAGGGCTGTTAGAGGACTCAATCACCCCTAGCGCAAACATCTTGGAGACCTCCTCCTTGATGCAGGCTCTGACCCTGTCAGTCACCCTGTAAGCCTTGTGCTTCACAGGAAGACTGTCCCCAGTGTCCACATCATGGACGCACCAATGAGTGACACTGGGAACCAGGGAGAACAGGTCAGGGAACTGTCCCAACTGTTGGCGACAGTCACCCTGCTGCTCAGGTGTCAGGGAGGTAGAGAGGTTTACTCCCTCCACTGATCCATCTTGCTCTCGGGCTGACAGGAGGTCAGGAAGAGGCTCGGTCTCCTCCTCCATTCCATCATCTGTAGCTAAGAGCATGCCCACTTGGGACCTCTCCAAGTGGGGCTTCAGGCGGTTCACATGCAGGACCCGCAAGGGGTTCCTGGGAGACTGCAAGTCCACCAAATAGGTAACTGGACTCTTGCGCTCCACCACTGTAAAAGGGCCGGTCCACCTGTCCTGGAGCGCACAAGGCTCCACAGGGGCCATGACCCACACTTTCTGACCAGGCTGAAGCTCTACCAGAGTGGCATTCTGGTCGTACCACCGCTTCATCTCCTCCTGGCTGGCTTCCAGATTTGCCTCAGCAAGTTCTCTGAAACGCCTAGTCTGGTTCCTGAAGGCCAGCATGTAACTGTATACATCCTGGGGAGGTTTCCTGGGAGATTGCTCCCAGCCTTCCTTGACCAAACTCAGAGGTCCTCGCACCGGGTGTCCATAGAGGAGCTCAAAGGGACTGAACCCTAGAGACTTCTGTGGCACCTACCGGTATACAAACAACAGGCATGGTAAGAGGACGTCCCATTTACGCCTCATGGGTTCTTCCAGACCCATAATCATGCCCTTTATTTTATTTATTTATTTATTTGAAGTTTGTAGAGCGCTCAGCTACTTCCAACGGAGGTGTCCCGGCGCTAATTGCGGAGAGCAGAAAGAGGGGGAGAACTGCCAGGAGTTACAGGTGCTAGGGAAGGTTGAAAAACCAAGTTTTTAGAAGTTTGCGGAAGACAGATTCTGAATTGGCCTTCCTTATGAACTCGGGTAGGGAGTTCCAGAGATGGGCAGTTCTTACCGTAAAAGACCGGCCACCTAGTCTGGCTTTTTTGAAGCGGGGAGTGGCAAGAAGTACTTGGTGATTAGATCTCAGAACCCTCGCCTGATGATATTTGCGGAGTCTTTTTCTCAGGTAGAGGGGGCCCGTTTCTTTAATTACCCTGTAGGCGAGGGTTAGCACCTTGAATTCTACCCTCCTTTTTACTGGCAGCCAATGTAGGCTCCGTAAATGGGGTGAGATGTGGTGTCGTGTTGGGCTATTTCTAATGAGCCTAGCGGCCGCATTTTGTATAGTCTGTAGCTTTCTTATCAGGTAGTCAGGCAGACCCAGGTACAGACTGTTGGCATAATCTAACTGAGACGTAATGAGTGCATGAACTACAGTCCTTCTGCAGTCCATGGGTAATAAGTGGAGGAATCTCCGTAGGGACTTCATCTTCCAAAAGCATAGAGAGGATACATGACTGATCTGAGTCTTACAAGAGAGGGCAGAGTCAAACTTGAATCCTAGGTTTCTGGCCGAGGGCACAGGGTGGGGTGGAGGATTGAGCTCAGGTGGCCACCATATGTCCGAATGGGGCGGAGCTGGCTGATTGAAAAATAGAACCTCCGTTTTGTCGGTATTCAATCTCAGACAGTTCTCAATCATACATGCTGAGATGTCAACTAGACAATGTCTAAGGTTAGAGAAAGCAGCCTCGGATATGTCCCTGAAGGAAAACACAAGCTGAGTATCGTCAGCATACGAGATAACACTCACCCCATGTTGTTCAATGAGCGGGGCTAACGGGGAGAGGTAGACATTAAAAAGAGTCGGGCTCAGGGCTGAGCCCTGAGGGACTCCGCAAACTGTAGGGCGTGATGATGAGGTGTGAGGATGCAGCAGTATTTTCTGGGACCGGTCTACCAGAAAGGAACCAAACCATGATAAAGTGGTCCCCGTCACTCCCAGTTGTCTTAATCTGTCAAGCAGGATCATGTGGGACACCGTATCGAACGCTGCCGACAGATCGAGCAGCACGAGCATAGCACAATGACCATTGTCCAAGGTCTCCCGGACATTCTCAGTTATTTCCAACAACGCTGTCTCTGTGCTGTGTCCTGACCTGAAGCCAGACTGGGAGTCATGGAGAAGTTTGTTGGATTCTAGGTATTCGGAAAGCTGTTTTTGTACTTCCTGTTCCAGAATTTTGGCAGGTGCTGGCAGGAGAGAGATGGGCCTATAGTTTTTCAGTTCAGCCGGATCTGCATCAACTTTCTTGAGGATAGGTTGAACAAGTGCAGTTTTCCAAACTGACGGATAGATGCCAGTATGCAAAGAAGAATTCCACAGAAGATTAAGGTGAGGATTTAATGGAGGGGCCAAAAGTTTAAAAAGCCTAGCTGGACAAGGGTCAAGTGGAGATACAGATTTTGTTTTTTCCAGCTGACTTAAAGAATCCTCCAGACTAAACGGACTAAATTCAGACCAGGTATAAGGAAGGGGAGAGGAGAGGAGGAAAGAGGTGAGGTAGTTAGTTCCCTTGTGGGAAATGCGGAGTAGATAACTTGTATTTTATCTTGAAAGAAGGCTGATAGATCTTCGCAGAGGGTGGCAGAGGGGACTATTTTGCTATGCGTAGAATCGGGTTTAGTAAAATCTTGGACGATCTTAAAAATTTCTTTTGCGGAGTTATTGGCAGAATTAATTTGAGCTGCGAAGTAGTCCTTGATGGACTTACGTTTTGATCTATGCCCTTGAGGGTCCGGTTGAATCTCTCAACCAGCCCATTTCCTTGAGGGTGGTAAGGAGTGGTGAACTTGTAAGTTACACCGCACTCCTGCCACAGGGACTTCATGTACTTGGACACGAAGTTGGTACCTCTGTCAGACACCACCTCTTGAGGGAATCCCACACGTGAGAAAATTCCCATCAGTGCCCGTCCCACCACGGGGGCCGTCACTGTCCTCAGAGGGATGGCTTCAGGGTACCGGGTGGCATGGTCCACCAAGACCAGGATAAACCTGGTGCCCATGGCTGTCTTGGGGTCCAGTGGCCCCACAATGTCAATACCCACCCGTTCAAAGGGGGTGCTGACCACAGGGAATGGCTGGAGAGGAGCCTTGTGCTTCCTCCCACTCTTTCCACTTGCCTGGCAAGTCTGGCATGTCCTGCAGTGAGTGGCGGCATTCCTGCGCATCTGGGGCCAATAGAAATGGATAACAAGCCTGTCAAAGGTCTTGTCCTGCCCCAGATGTCCTGCTAATGGTACATCATGAGCCAACCCCAGTAGGAAGGCTCTGAAGCGCTGGGGTACCACCAGCACACGGGCTGACCCAGGCTCAGCAACCTTAGGCTCTGAATACAGGAGACCATTCTCCCAGTAAATCCAATGTGATCCAGACTGATCACCTGCTGCCTGGTCTGTGGCCTGTTGCCTCAGACCCACGAGAGAGGGGCATGTGTTCTGCTCCTCGCAGAACTCTTCCCTGGAGGGTCCTCCCTCTTGCTGCCAATGGGTCAGCTCAGGTAGGTCTCCCAGTTCAGCTACCTGTTCCCCTGTAGGCTCCAAGGCATCCCCCTCAGGGTCTGCCTCCTCCTGGACCGTGGGAACTTCGGGGGCCGGTTTCCCGTGCCCCCTGCCTCCTCTCTCTCCGGCAGGCACCTGGGCCTCCCTCTCAGGCTCCAGGTCCTCTTGAACACCTTTCGCTGCCATTGACCGGGTGGTCACACATGACCAATCAGGCAAGCCCAACATTTCTAAATGCGCACTCCGCTCCACCTTAGCCCAAGGTGAGCTCTCCAAATCGTTCCCTAACAAACAGTCAACAGGCATGGCTGGCCTCACAGCTACTTGAAGAGTACCCGAGACCCCCCATTCAAAGGGAACCTGAGCCACCTTGCAGTGACTCTCTGTGTTGTCAGCGGCAACAACCGGATAGAATGCATCAGGGATAACCTGCTCCTTAGACACCAGGTGACACTTGACAGCTGTCACACTGGCTCCTGTGTCTCTCAGAGCCTCCACCCTATGGCCATTGATGGTCACCCACTGCCTGTATTTCTTAGTGTTCTCAGGCAGCGGGGTCCTAGGGACCATCTCAGAGTCTCCTAAGGAGACAAGGGAAAACACTGTGGGATCCCCCCACCTTGGACACCCAACTCCTCCCCAGGGCTACACTAGCCAACTGCCGGGGGACTGCACCAGTGGGTGCTGGTTTTCCATGCAAAGGGCAACGAGGATCGTTTGCCTTGTGGCCAGGGGCGCCACACTTGTAACATACCAGTGGTCCCTGGTGAACAGGGGGCCTGTCAGGGCCACTGGCTTCTTCTCAGGGGAGGCTGGGAACCTTTCCCTTGGTTCCCTTGGGGTCTACTTTGGGGCCCTTTATGGAACTCCCTCTGTTTACCCTTGTCCCCCCACTCTTCTGCTGGGGACCCTGCCCACCCTTGGCGGAGTCTCCCACGTGACCCTTGTGGACCCGGGTACTCACCCAGCGGTCCGCCTCCTCAGCAAGCTGCCTAGGGTTAGTCAGCTTACTATCAATCAGGTGCTGGCGTAGCTCAGGAAAGCAATTACTGGACAAGTGCTCCCATGAAATCAAATCAAAGAGCGCCTGAAAATCAGTCGCTTTGCTACCCTTTACCCAACCATCGAAGGCTCTGCAAAAGAAGGTCACATATTCAACCCAGGTACTGCTTTCAATCTTACTACAGTTCCTGAACCTTTGCCTATAAAGCTCAGGGGTCAAACCATACCTAGTCATTAAGGCATCTTTCATGTGGCTGTACGAATTATAGACTTCAGAGGGCAAATCCAACAAGGTATCCCGCCCTTCACTGAGGAACCATCCCCACAACCCCGCTCCCCAATCCTTCTCAGGGACCCGGTGGGAAGACATGGCTACCTCATAGGCTTTGAACCACTGCCCAATGTCATCATTTTTAAAAAACTCCTTCACCACATCTTTGGGAATATACACCCTAGCTTCAACAGGCACAGGCGGTACACTGCCACCAGAGGGAGTAATCTCTAAGCTTTTGGCCTTCAATTCCAACTCCCTCAAAACTTTCTCATGTTCAAACTGCATTTTCTTTTCCTCTAGGGCTAATTTCCTAGTTTGCATTTCGAATTCTAACTGCCCATTCAGCTTGAGCTTGGTCAGCTCCATTTCGTGCATCCTACTCTCTTTCCTGTCCTCCAACTCCTCTGGAGACAGTCCTCTGGCAGAAACACTGCTACCTACTGGGGAAGGTGGTCTTCTAGCCCCTAGACCCAATAGCCCCTCCAGCTGCCCTTCTGCATTCTCAGCCCCCTCCACAGGGGCACTCCTTGATTCGACCCAGGCCCTCAGCGCCTTTTGGAGGTCCTCCTTTCTGGAGAGCCCGGTCATGGACACTTTAAACGTTTTGCAGAATTGCCGGAGCTGCTTGAGGGTGTAGCATTCTAGCCTCTCTTCTTCCCAATCACACTCAACAGAGGCTACTGATGCTGGTTTCTCCATAGTGATTAAACTTGGCAGTTGCAAAAATAGGAAATCCCAGAAAAAATGCTATTAAAGTATGTGGTTGCGTTTTTGGTCTGCACTCACTAAGTAGTGTTCACCAATCACTGTACATGAGTCACAAATGCAAGTCCAGAATCCTCACCGCTGACCACCAATGTTAGATTTGGGGGTCTCTAGTTGGCAGAGGTAGGTACCTTTGTCCAAATAGGGACCCTTGAGTCTAGTCAGGGAAAGTAGGTACACTCCTGAAATAACCCCTGCTCACCCTCTTGGTAGCTTGGCACGAGCAGACAGGCTTAGTTCAGAGGCAGTGTGTAAAGCATTTGTGAACACATACAGTAATCAAGTGACAACACTACAAATGGACACCACACAGGTTATATATTTATAAAAATAGGTATACTTTATATAGATTTATCGCAAGACGATAAACGACAAAAATAATCCACAATACTGTCAAGAGTGCTTAGTTCTGATCAAAAAGGCTTAATTCAAGGTTCTGTGCGAGTCGGTAGCCTCCTCCGGCTACGGCGATGTTGAGAACAAACAGAGTCTAACAAATCCAGCTGACCGCGTCGAGACGGGCCAACACAGCGTAGACAGACTCGGTCACAGTACCTTTACTTGAAGCGGCAGGCACGGGCGTGCGAGCCGGATGGCTGTTCGTCGCGGTCGCGATGCAAAAATGGAAGCGTTGCAGGACGCTTTGTCCCTCGATGCGGTGCAGGCAGCGGCTCGTTGACGTCATCGAGACGGAGTCGGTGAGACCAGGGCCGTGCGTTGCAGGGCGAGACGGTGCTTCGATGCGGTGCTGGCAGGTTTCGGTGCGGCGACGGAGCCGGATTCAGGAGCTGGCGTCGATCAGTCCGGACAGCGGTGCGAGTCGGGCGGTGCGTCGCAAAACGTGCGAGCGGTGCCCAACTCCGGTGCGGTCACAGGACTCGAACTCAGCAGCAGTGACCGTGTCGGTCGGACCAGTTCGATTTGGCATAGCGAAGCGTTGCAGGACGCGTTGTCCCTCGATGCGGTGCAGGCAGCGGCTCGTTGACGGAGTCGGTGAGACCAGGGCCGTGCGTTGCAGGGCGAGACGGTGCTTCGATGCGGTGCTTACAGGACACCGAGTCGGTCGTGAGGGTCGGTCACAGCTCCCTACCTCTGTAGCCACTGAAACAGAGTTTCCAGCAGCAATTCACAAAGGGGGTGAAGTCCAATGGTCCTGGGACTTCGGTCAGGGGAAAGCTCTCTTCCAAGCCCTTGGAGATCCTTCACAAGTTGATGAAAGTCACAGCAAAGCAAAAGTTCCTTTCTCCTTTCTTTGGCAGTCAGGCAAACCACTGCAGGTCAATCCCCCAAGCAGCACTTCAGGCTTAGGGATAGTCTCTCCTCAGTTTCTTCTTGGTTCCGCTATTCAGCAAAGGTTTCTTCTTGTTCCCAAAAGTGATCTAATTTCCTAGGGGTCTGGGTCACCTTTTTATACACAGTTTCTCTTTGTTCTCTGAAGGCAGAGAGGCCTCTGCCTAGCCCAAAACCAGTTCTGGTCAGTCCTGGAGCACTTTGTTTTTCTGACTCCTTCTTTCCTTTCAGAATGTGGGGCAGAGTGCTCAGCCGCCCGGCAGGAGGTGGAGCCAGCATTGTGGAAGGCAGGCACAGCCCTATTCAGACCCAGGTGCAACTCCTCCCTCCACTCTGGATGCAGATCTTTCTATTCAGCCCTGTGCTGACTCACCCTGTCTCCTGTAGCCACCCCCAGCCCCTGTCACTCAATCTCCAGACAAGGAATACACAACCTAGCAGAGGCAGGCTTGGATAGTTAGGCAAGAAAATACCCACTTTCTAAAAGTGGTATTTTCAAACACAGAATGTTAAAACCAACTTCACTAAAAGACGTATGTTATCATCCTGAGTTCAGGCATACTAAATTCGTTTTTCTACCATGTTCCCTGGGTCAGTTCTGACTATAAGGTGTAATAGTCAGTCTGCCCATTCTGGCCTATGGGGAGCAGGTAGCCTTGCAATAGTGAAAAACGAAAATGGCTGTAAGTCACTATTAGGACATGCCACACACACCAGGGCATGTCCTACCTTATACTTACAATGCACCCTGCCCTAGGGCCTACTTGAGGGGTGACCAACATGCAGTAAAGGGAAGGTTTAGGGACTGGTAAGTGGGTGCACTCACCATGTCGACATGGCAGCCCTAGGCTGCACACAGGCTCTGCAATGGCAGGCCTGAGACACACTTTACAAGCTGCTTCTGTGGGTAGCACAACCCGTGCTGCAAGCCCGCCAGCAGCATTGGATTTACAAGCCCTGGGCACACTCAGTGCACGGTACTAGGGACTGACAAGTAAACCAATCATCCAATCATGGAGTCACTAATACATACATCAATTTATCATAGGGAGCACTTGCACTTTGACACTGATTAGCAGTGGCAAAGTGCCCATGAGCATCTAGTCCAGCAAAAACATATCGGCAACAGTGGAGGCATTACGAAAAAATGGAAGGGAGACCCACGCCAAGGATGCCAGGTCTAACAATGTAGATTTCTAACTATGCCTTGGCCAATATCTCGGCAAAGGTGGCATTCACAAATTCCGAGCAGAAATCTCCACCTAGTAGTAGAATTAAAATGTCTCCATCCCCTTATAGGACCTTTATGATACACGCCTGTTTGGGGAGTTCTCCACCACTAGGGTGGAGCTCTCTGCCACTGCAGCAGAGAACTTTGAATGGAAAATGTTAGAAATTGGATTTCTGGTTGGCAGAGATATGCACCCTGTCCAAGCAGGAACCACAATCCTAGTCAGGGTAAGTAAGATATACACTAACAGTTAACTTGTGCTCACCCCCTGGTAGCTTGGCACAGAGCAGTCAGGCTAAACATAAGAGGCAATGTGTAAAGTATTTGTGCAACACACAGTAACACAGTGAAAACACCACACAAAAAGACTCCACACCAGTTTAGATAAATAGATATGATTATTATAAATAAAACGAGACCAAAACGATAAAAATCCAATGAGTAGAAGTTGAGATATGAATATTCAAATATTAAATGTAAAAATAGCGCTTAGAAGCAATAAGTGCCTATGGAGGTTATCTGGTCTCGCTGGACCGGGGCAAAGTGAAGAATTCAGGCCAACTGCAATTGAGCGTGGGCCATACACAGGAGCCACGCAGACCCGCTGAACAAAGTGCCTTGATCCTGGTCGCAACAGCGAAATGCAGGTTGCAGCTGAGCGATGCGTCGGTGTCGATCCCGCAACCAAGGTGATGCGTCGATTTTCTTCACGCAGTGATGGCGTTGCACAGGTTCTGAAGACAATGCACAAAGACGAGAGGCGCTGGTTCTGTAGACAATGAGCCAGGTTTCTTCACGCAGGCAGGGGGATGCGTTGATCTTCCCACACTACAGCGGCGGGGATGCATTGGTTCCAATGCATCGGTTCTTTAAGGCGATGCGTTGATTCCGACTGCGATGTGCTGATTCTGCTCCCGCAACAGGATCAATGTGCCGGTTCTGTTGGCGTTAATTCCAATAACAAAAACTAGATAATTGTGGAGGCTTCATCATTTCATTGGCAACGAGCATTTTTGCTGGCCTGCTACCAAACGTCGCCTTGGCAATCCAGTCCTTGTTTTACCTACTGTTGTTGTTGACTCGGTCATCAACAAGGGTGGCATTCATCTTAACTCTGCACTGCTTATATGCGAGCAAGAATCAGTGGAATGCTGCTGTTTTTAGCATGGATTGCTTCACCACGCTTTCCTATCAGTGGTTATAGCTGATTATATAATGTGTTGCAGTGTGAAACGCACAGGCCAACTTGTTGATTGCCACTGTTCTGACGTTTCTCAACTTTACAACAAGATCTAATTCCATTGAAAACCAACGCTTATAGATGCATGCATCACATCACTGTCCGCCACCTTAAGTGTTTGAAATACTGGCTATCCACAACAATTAATATTGTGCTGTACTGCCAACTTCTTCCCCGGTATTTGAGCTAATCGCGATGAAATTAAGTTAGAAGCCATCATTGTGTACTCACATAAACTTTGCTCATGCACATTTTTATGTAAGGTGAGATTTTGAGTATATACTGGGTTTACCATATCATTTTCTAACCTCCTACTGTTATGTGAGTTTGGGGTTTACACTTCATCACACGATCATAAGAAATACATTTATGAACTTCTTCACCTTATCAGCAAATCATTACATTCACACTTATATTGTATGCGTATCACACAATGGAGGATGTGAATCCTCTGCCTCTGTTTTTGCTGCTCCAAAGACACTAGCACTTCAGCAGTCATTGTGCAAGGAAGCATCGGAAGCGTATTTGGAAACTATTGAGGGAGATGTATTAACTAATAAAAAGAAGAAGGCATTATTGGTATATAATTTAGGTCCGAAAGGATGTGGTGTATTGAAAACCATCCTAGTACAAATTGTGACAGTTTGCTTTGGTAATGATGGTGAACAAATTGTTGGTGAATATGCTACTTTACTCAAAACCTTACATAAGTGATGTTGGTTTAAGCAGATTCTTATTCATTTCAGTAACGCGCATGTTAATGAATCCTCTCTACCCTTCTTTCCCTCTCTCTCCTCCTAAAATAATTTAGCCCCAAATGAGGGGCAAAGCAATAATGATATTCATCAACGTAGTCAAACAAATGCTTTTAGTGTGTTACCTGCTTTTTAATGTCGCAGGCTGTGAATGATTAGTTGCTGTTATAATGTGTTTCACCTGTTGATTGGTGTAATGGCGTTTTTTTTTTACGTTTCACTCCCTCCCGTTGCAGTAATGGGTGTGTTGCACATGTTTGAACCTTTGTTGTAATATTTACTTTATATTACTTTTACCTAAAAAAAATGTTGTGGACATTTGTACATTTCTAATAAAAAAAATATATATATAAATGAATTAAATATAATTTTTCAGACATTCACAAATATTTGTCCTTTTATTTTTATTTTTCCGTATGGGCTGTTATTCCTTGCCTCCATTGATGTATATTAGAGTGTGATGAAGTAGTAGTGGTTGTACATGTGTGGTGCTTGACTTACTCCTAGGCTTGGTTCGAGTAGGTTTGAGTCTGTTTTTTCAGTGGTACTACTGTAGTAGATTTAGGCTTTTTAAAAAAATATTGGCATGTCCCTCCTTAAACCCTCTTTCAATTGCCTTAAATTCCCTAACTTAGAAGCAAATAGCCCCCATTTTCTAGCCACTTCTACTTGGCCCATCCACTTCACTGCACTCATGGCGGACATCTTCACATGTGATGGTGGCAGGAGATTTGTGAATCGCATTAGTAAGCATTTGTAAGTATTGAAAGTGGTACTCCTGGAGTACTTTTTCTCATGCCCAAAATGCCGTTGTGAATTGGCCTCAATAAATCTCTGCCCTTACTAAGAGTTTCCCAATAATACTGACTCATGTGAAAATGGGATCCCACACAGATTTTAAAGCTGACACATTTTGCACACAAACTCTTTGGAAATGGTGTACAAGCACTAATTCCCATGGTTATTCTTCATTCCGAGGGCAAGTTTGATAATCTGAGCCTTAGTTTTAGTGCTTGTATTTAACAGCAGCTTTTACTGCTTTGATAGAAGTGTTAGGTTGTCAGCTTGACTATATGCGACAGGCAAGACGTTGGTATTCAAGTACATTCATCAGATATATAATAATTTATTAACATTCGTTCACTCATTTTAGATGTTATGCATAGCTTATATTTTGGAATTGATCTTTTTTTAAAACTAGTGGAAGAATTATGATCGATCCACGAAAGAACACATTTTTGTCATGTGGGGCTTTAAATAACAGAACACACAATTAGACTGTGGCAACACACTCTACGCTTTCTTGTTACAAAAACAATCTGGAATTGCAGATTTTTATGGTCAGCCTGGATAGTGAGCTGTCGCCAAACAATTATGTGAACATCACAAGCGAGGGGCTTTGGCTCCGCCTCCATGTTGGCAGCCAAGATACATGTCATGACTGGGTAGAAGTTGTGTGGTTGCACAAAAAAGTACTTGGGATTCATGCAGCTGTGATCATTTTGTTTACTTATCCAACTGCCTAACCTTGAGCTTTCACACACATGACATTAGAATGCTATTAAAGTGTCTTAGATAAATAGAACATTTATTTTGTTTTTCTCTGGCAACAGCACAGATGGGAGGAGGGCTCAAATTAACCACTGCCAAGTATTTTTGAATATTTCGAGGAATTTGACAGTGTGCGAACGAGCTGTTTACATCCATAAGATCAGAATTTCGAAGAAAACGATGGTTAAAATAAGTAATTATGTTTGTGAATTTAATTATAATGTATTAATGACAATATGACTTTGTTACATCTGAAAAATGTAAACATTTCATTCGTGCCTTTGTTTGGCCACATCTTAACAAGAAGCGGAAGTAGTAAGCAACTAAAATTAATATGTTTATTTGAATGGTTTAATGTATTTTATCAAATACCTGTGCAAACGGTCATTGTGAAATATGTTCCTCATCAGTAGTAGATTAGACACTTGTTAACAATCAATTTGCTTCTATGGCTCTTAGTGAAAAATCCAGTATAATGGTTAGTAATATTTACCAATATCGGTCGATAGCACGTTTACTAGCCCAATAAACTTATGAAGATCAGATTGATTTTTCACCTTGCTTCAGAAGCTCGTTGATATGTTTTGATATAGGACTTTTATAAGTTTAACATTGAGAAGCTGCCACACAACTCATAAAAGACAGGTACTGTGTGCTTCATTTAGCTTTTTCGTAAAATTGCATATGCGGCATTACCACAAGTTGATGTCCACAAGAGCTGAGTTCACTCCTCCACCCTCTGATGAGGCAGGCAGGCAACAGGACCATAAATGGTACATGACACCAGGCAGGAAGGCCCATACTTGAAGAGCTGGACATAAATGGGGGGATGGAACGCTTGCTAGGAATTGCAACAGTGCAAGAAGATGTACAACATGACAAATACTTTACATAAATTTAAAGTCATACAAAGAAACCTGGCTCCCAATCGGTAAAAATATGTTACATGAACGTTTGTTTCCCTCCCCATCTTTTCACACACGACCCTGACACACTATGGAGCTAAAGGAGTGAGAATATTTACAGGGAGGTATGAAAATCAGTGGATTGTAACAGGAGAATGGCGAGGTTGAGCAATGGTTTTATGATTCTGAAAACAAAAGATCCTATATTATTATGCGTTCTTGTAAACAGCCGTCTGATAAATTTACCTACAACATTTGTAATCGCTCCATGTCTGTCCATTACTGCTATACTGTGTTAAGCTTTGCTTTACCTTTTTTTCTTTCACTTACTTTCCCTGATTGCTGAAATATTTGATGGTGTAATATTAGCCACAGGAATGTCAACTCCTTCAGAATCTTCTGGGCTTCTCTGATTAAAAAGAAACATAAATTATGGATAAGGGCAGTTGTCAAGCTGTCACATATTACGATTTAATAAAGCAATTGCAGTGTAGCTGACAGGGAAGGATGTTCATCACTGCGCCCTAAAATAGAAAACTATAAGCTAGCTGAGCTAATAAAATGAATATTTTCAAAGAGGTAGTTGAAAGAAATGTGCATTAACAACACTGAGACAGAGAATAGTGCAGTAATTATTTAATAATACCAACCAACTGGAGCACTCAGAAGGCAATAGAATATAATCACAAACTAAAATACCTAAGGGCATATGTACAAGTGAGGGAGAGGTGTGGCGCAGCGGCCAGGGCAGCTGACTCCGGAGCACGGGGCTCACGGTTCGATCGCCGCCGACAGCTCAGCCCAGAACCATGTGACTCTGGGCAATGGCTTGCTTAATCTCCCCGATGTCCTCCAGTGCCTTGAGACACTTAGGGGTGATTAGTTCGCACTTTACAAATACCAGGTTCAAATACTGGGTACAAGGAAATGGTGCCGTGTAGCTGCATATTTTGCAGCGCCACGCCATTTAAAAAATGCAGAGATGTAGTATATTTACAAGAATACAGCACACCACTGTGTTTTGCCTTGCGCTGGCGCTACAAATAGCTGCCTAGCGCCAACACAGACACCCTTGAGCTATAGTGCAAGGGTGCCTGCTTTGCAGGGCTGATTGTTTATCTGCAGGAAGATTTCCCTTCCTGCACATAAACGATAATGGAGATTTGCTACTTCTACGTGTGCTGCAGAATGTGCTGCATTCTGCAGCACACATAGAAGTAGCAAATCACCAGTGTTTTAATGATTGTTTTTGTGTGGGAAGGGACACCTTCCCGCACAAAAACAATCATAAATGACAGTTTGCTCTTTCTATGTGTGCTGCAGAATGCAGAATACATGGAAATAGCAAAACCAAAGAGAAATAAAAGTATTTCTCCTCATTGCGCCAATCTAACTCCTGGTGTTAGTTTTTAGTTTTTTACAGCTAAAAAAGGAATCCACTGCAGGGACTTCTACTATAGCCCCCTCCACACTGCCCACCATGGAGCTGTGAAGCCAGTGAGTGCAGGGAGTAAAGCAGTTTTGTCAGAAACATGGCGTGACGCAACCCCTATATATGGCGAGCAGGGTCTGACTCACCTATCTGGGAATGCCAGACAGGCCAGTTTTTAAGGATGTGGATGTGGTGGGCCAGTTTGGGTTATGTGATGGGCTAATTTTGTGGGCATGTGTAGGTCAATTATGTGAGCTTTTCTACATTATCATTATAAAGCAGCACTGTTACTATAACTGATGGCAGGTCATGGACTGCTTGCATGCTCACGTCAGCACAGGCCAGGAGGACAGGGCATTGGAGCTCCTTCATTATGGGTGCATGCGTTGTGGCACAGGAGAAAGTAAACTGGACATAAATCAGTTTAAGTGCTGCCACAAATGCTGCCATGAATGCCGAAAGCTGCACCCGGAAGATTTATGCGGTCCCTGGCACATTCAAAGGCTCCTATCAACATTCACTAACCAGAACTGCAACTTGCACTACCAGCAGCTCATTGTCTTGATCAGATTTGGCAGGCCCAGTGGGAAAACTGGCTTCTGTCACTTGGCCTATGTAGTGCAGAGGTGTGCTTTGAAGGAGTGGAGTTGCAAGGCCATGATCTTGGCTGGAAGGTAATTGAATAAACCATCCCAGTGCCACATAAAAAGCGCTGGATGGTGATCAATCCCCCTCCATTGTGAGCAATCTCTCTCTCAGTTACATGCATCTCAGGAGCAGCAAACATGCCTCACTGATGGGACTCATTTCACTGTGACTAGTGGGTCAGACATGAGTCTAGCGCCTGTGGAAACACTCCAATGATTTCATGAATACCACAGTAGGTATGAGTGCTGCTGTCTTCTCAACTGAACCTTCCTCCACACAGTTTGTTTTTATTTACTTACATTATGGGAGGTTGATGGAAGAATATACTGCTTGGTCTAAACCACCCTTCTCATGCTCTGCCTTCTTAGCTTAAAATGGTGGCTGTGACTCAAAACACCATATTAGAAGGTGAAGTGAACATGAACATCTGAGCACATGAGGAATGGGGTTCCATCAACTGGGGTGTGGTCTGTGAGGTGGCCTGGTGAGGCTCACAGTAAACCAATAGTGTTTGGATGGGTTCCTTCCTCACTTCCTATTCGTAGCTCTGATGGTCTTTCTGCTCTATTTGTTTTAATATAACAACATAATTATGTCATTAGACTACTACTTAGAATCGAACTTGTAGACGTAAATGTGGAAATACTAGGTGGAAATGAAGCAGCAATACAGGTACATATATTTGATGGAATAATACCTCTGCTGCTGCTTTTGCTAGACCCACTCCTATTGTTGAATCATCATGGTATACAATATACCAAGGGATGGTAAATTAAATGCTACTAGTGGGCCTGCACTTTAAAACATGTCTCAGGCCTGCCATTGCAACCTCTGTACAGTTTTAAAGTTCCAATTAAACTTGGCAAAATAAACCTTTTGCCAAGCCTAAAATTCCCTCTTTAATACACATAAGTCACGTCTAGGGTAGACTTTAAGAAGCCCATAGGGCAGTGTGCATTGTATTTAAAAGGTTGCACAAGTATTTTTATGTTTTACATGCCCTGGTAGTAAAAAACTCACACATTTGCTTTTCACTACTTTGAGGTCTACCTCTCCCAAAGGATAAATTCGGTTACCTTATCACATTTAATAAGTGATAACTCTTGTTTGGAAACAGGTGGAAATGTTTAGCAGCTAAAGAAATGTAAATGAAAACGCTCTTTAATAGTAAAGTCGAATTTTAAGTCATAATTCTGAAAATGCCACTTTTTGAAAAATTACATTTTCTTGTCCTAACCATTTGGTTCCTGCAGCCTGTATTACAGGTCACATTACTAGGTGTAGTTGGCAGCTGGCCTTTGTGTATTCCTCCCAAGACAGTAACACAAAGGGGGACTATTTTTTTGCAGGATGGGCCATTCTGGCAGGATAGGAGGGGTGGAGCGGTGCACAGCCCCACTTACATTTCAGATGATCTGCCTCAGCACACACACAAAAAATTTTCACACTAGCCTTTAGTGTCCCCAGACCCTGTGGAGCCTGGGAAGGGAGGCAGGAAATTTCAGTACCACTTTCCGACTCTCCATCGTGGCCGGCCTAAACGTTTTGACATTTCCCCGGTCTAGCACAACCAGATGACTCTAGTCTGTAATTGAATATGACCAGTTCTACTGATTAGATTTTTGTCTTTCGGGAGCTGTAATTCATATACGGCACACTTTCCCTGTTTTTTATCTCCAGCACACCTCTAAATAGGTGTGCCGTGCGCAAACAGAGAAAGTGCACCACCATGAATGCGCTGTCCCCAGAGCAGCTACAAAGTTGTGCTGTCCTCGGGGCAGCGCATTGTAGTGAAATACGGAACAACTGATTCAAAGCCACTCTGTGCTTCACTGTGCAGTCAGCAACCCACCTGCACTTGAAAGAAGAAGATGTCCCCTTGCAGGCGGGTGCAAGGTGCTGCTGAGAGGATCCATGGGGACCCTCTTTCTCCCCTCCACAGGACAGCCTTTAGGGGGCGCACTAAAAGTGCACTACCTAAAGACATGTTTGACTCTGAGCCGAGTTCATAGTATGGTGCAGAGGCCACGCACCCATGCAAATGCTTGAACTCCCGCCAAAGATAGCAATGGCACTACATGCATTACAGATGCCCGGCTGATTCTGAAGATCCCTCTTCGAATCTGGGTGTCTGGTCATTTATGTGCCCTCCACTGGCTTCCTGTCAACAAGAGAATCCAGGTTAAGGCTCTGATCCTGGCCTTCAGGGTCTACAACCACAGGGGTCCTTTTTATATTAGGATCCATTTCAAACCATATACACAGGAGAGATCTTTGAGATCCAACAATAGCAAACCTTTTCAAATCCCCCGTATTCACAGGGCCAAAAGAGGAGGCAGATCCTTTACCTTCTTGGCTACTAAGCTGTGGAAAAGCACTTCCTCTTTGATAAGCAGCCCATCTGAAACTCTTTTTATAATGTCCTTGAAAACTCTTCTTTTTGATTGCTGTTTAGGCATCTGTTAGCCTCTTTTCTGCTCTCTTCTCTAGGTGATCTTTTCCGCTAGCTCCGGGACACCTCCTCATAGGTAGCTGTGCGCTCTATCAATGGGACTGTATTGTATGGTATTGTAGAAGGGGCTGCACAAGCATCTGCGGTGCCCTCTGTAATACCAAAGTGCCCCGGGGGTGCAACAAGCGGGTGCACATATCCCTTGCGTCCCCGGGGCACTCTCTGTAAAGCGGCCCCAGGTGTTGAGTTTCATGGGGCAGTCCAATTTTCATGTAATCCCTCTGTTGCACTGCCATTCCCATATTCATAAACATTTTATGATATCATGTAAGGACCTTTCAAACATCCCCAGTAGGATAATTGTAGCTGGCATTTCAATATTTCTACCAATACACCACTGACTACTTAGCAGAAAACTTAAATCTCTAAACAATCCCAACTAGTACAAAGGAATGTGCACCTAGTCCCGCATCCTTTGAGGCAGGCTGTTGCAGAGATGTGGAGATGTTGCAAAATATTAAACCTGGAGCCTTGTGTAGTAAACTCTGTGCTGTAATTGAATTCTTATCAATTTGCAACCTATTCCAATCACCACCTCCCTGGGGTCTTCTAGAGGACCAGTACCTCTTTCCGATTTCCCTCTTAGTTGTTCTAGGTCATTTGAGGATTATGGATATGTGCTTTAAATAAGCAAAGTTGCCACTTTTACCATGGGCTCGCACCAAACATGTTCTCTAAAGGTGAACAATTTGATTTTGCCTGGTGCAGTCATTTGAGAAGCCCAGTAGTAACACCAAATGTGGGGAAGGGCTATTTCTCCCCCTGGAAGAGGAGTGATTTGTTCCTTTAACTCTGAAACTCAAATATTCACCATATTATCTATTAATTGAAAACCTCCTGTTCAACTGTACAGAACAGAATATCGTCCCTGTTGGAAAACAAGGCAGTATCTGTGAGGCCTGCACAAATAACATGTCTACATTTGTCCTTCTCTGGGAACCAAACACCCCATTGTAGCGCTTGACTCTCAGAGGATAGCGTTGCAGAGCAGCCCAAGGCTTACTCAAGGAAGGTTGTGTGGGCTAGTAATTGCCATTTACAAGTACGCAGAGATAACACTCAATAATTGATTGTCCAGTCTGTACTTTGCTTTATAAAAGGAAGAGTACATTTATTAAACACACACACTACTCAATACCATGCAACAATTTACAAATATACACAAGCTGTTGGAATTACTTCGTGACATTGCATAACATTTCCACCCCTCCCACAGGGCGGGTGGGGTCTAGTACCACCACTCCCATGTATGCACATCATCTTGCCCCCTAATGCAGTGGGTTGACCATAACTTGGAGTGAGGGCCTTGCCCACTGGCACCATCCCAGTGGCGACCCACCCCAGTATCTCAACAAGCATTTATAACGGGAACACCTGCCATAGTGACACATAACCCTGACTGAGCATCTCATACAGACCATACAGTATTCACCCCTGAATCACAGTGGCTAACAATCTGGGTTGTTCATCACTTAATGCAGTAGCAAGAATACATGTCTAGCATCCCTTTAGAATGGCAGGTACTTATCATATCTGATAACAGTTATAATGCATTGTAATTAAAGCCCCTAAAAGGCATAACAATTATAATCACAGGATTAAGCATGTGCAGCCAGACACCCTAGCAGGAATGTCCAGCAACATTACCCCACTTCTCTTATTATTTCACATTACACATGTGATTTCCAGTCCCCAAAAGGAACACCATTCGTAAATGCACCACCTGTGCATTTAAAACCTTACCCCTCTAGAGACTATCACTTCAGTGACAAACCATGTTTGACCCTGCACACTTCAGTGCAGCCCTAAGCTTCTGCTCCTGTCTGTAGAACAAAAGTTTCAGCATGAGACATGTTTTTAAACACAGATGAACCCTTGAGGGGTAGTCTCCTTTGAGTCCCCCAGAGACTGAGTGTGGGGACTTTACATTTTCGTGCTAGGGGAGTCTGTGTTGTTCCTGCAGCTCTCCCTGCACCTGTGCAACCAATTAGTGGTGACCTCATCTTCTTGGGGCCACCACGCACTTAAAACTGGCAGGTTTTCAGTCAGGCCTTCCCAGGTCCTGCAAAACATTATGGGGCGCTCTTCCCCAACTCGTGCATATTAGATTAGTGGCTCTCCCGCTGCTCGGGGGAGAGCCGCGTTGCCTGCAATGGCGGCCTTGCGCCGCATTAGTCCCTTGTTGGGGGCCCGGTCCCACCCAGACCCCTTCTGTGCAGGTGAGGAGAAGAGCAGCCCAAGAAGCCCACCCCGGCTACTCTCGCCGGCGCCCTGACTGGCCAGCACACTTGTGTGCTGCCGCGGGAGCCGGCACTGCCATTCTGCTCTGCCTGCTCCTGCTGGCAGACACGGAGGCTGCCGCTGGTTGGGCGGGGCCTCGGGGGAGTGAGACGACACTCTCCCCGCCTTCCTCCTGCCTCGGGGGAGTGCAACGGCATTTCCTCCTCCTTGCCGCTGACACAGGGGCCCAGAGTTGGGTGTCCCGGGCCGCCTGGAACTCTTCAAGGGGAGCGCAACGGCGCTCCCCGGTTTAGTCTTCTTTCGCCAGGGGGGAGTGCGGCGGCTCTCCCCTCTTCTTCACCACATCCACTGGGGCCCAGAGTTGGGGATCCCGGGCCCCAGAGATCTTCACGGGGAACGCGACGGCGCTCCCCGGCTTCGGCGGGGCCCAGAGTTGGGGGTCCTGGGCCCCAGGAACCTCTTTGCGGAGGAACCCCACCCCCCTATTTTACTTTGTGAAGGGCCCAGGGGAAGCCTGGGCCCCGTGGGCACCTTTCCGGGGGCACTCCCCGGAATCTCCATCTTCTGGGGGCAGCCCCCGTGACCTGACCCACCACGGGGGCACATCTAAGACCGGCAGCGGAGCCCCACGTGCTTCGTCGTCGGTCCCATTAGAGTCCCATTAGAGGTCATCTACCTTCTGGGGGGCATATCTCAGCCCCCAGAGGACCGATTTGCACCATTTTGGCCTCTTCTTGCTCCTGGTGGCCAGCCCTAGCCACCTGGAGGACTTTTCACCACCCTCCTGGCCTCCAGGAGGAAGGGCTCGGCAAGGAGTTGTCTTAACTGGCTCCCTGCACCAGCCTTTCACCTGGCTCTCCTTCTGGGCCTCTCTTCTCCTTGCGCAAAGGCCCAGGCTTCTCCTCACTGGCCCTGGACTCCCTCTAAGGCGCAGTCCAGGGTCCTGGGACAGTCAGGGGGTTCCTCCTTCCAACTGCCCATAGCGCCAGGCTCCAGCAAAAGTCTTCCTCAGCAAGGCCACACCCCAGAGAGAGCTCCTCTTCCTGTGCAAGAACTTTTAAAAGCATTTGGAGGGGGCTGGCAGGAAGGCCCTTCTGCCCTACTCCTGAAGCGACACATCACCTCTCTGCCCCAGCTCCCTCCTTCCTGAACAGGCCTCTGGGATACTTCAAAATGGCGTCGTCCAGGGGTCTCATGCCACATGGTCTCTGAAAAGCCCTGTTTCCCGCTTGCTGCCTTCATGGCCCGGGCCCGGAGAAGGCCTGGTGCCTGGCACTGAGTGACAGCTGCTGATGGATAACCTGCAGCTCCACCCCCACCTCTCCCTCTTGGAGAGAAGACCTTCGCCCTTGGAATGCTTGCAGTTAATGGCTAGGCCTCTGATGCTACAGCTTGGTGAGGATGATAATTAATCCAGCCTGGCAGGGTCACACCCAGCCAGGCTCTGGTTATGAGCCGAGTCAGAGGAATATGACATTTCTGGATGACCCATAAGCAATACAGATATGGCTTTGGACTCAGCAGAATACTTCTTTTTACACAACTTACAGTGGACTTTGGTGCTTGTTTGGAATTTGTAGGCCCTAGGGAAGTGAAACTACCCCATGTGGTCCCCATCTTCATAGGAGAGTAATGGAGTGTTCCTACAGTGAAAACAGTAAAGCACACTGACTTTCCCTTACATGTGTCTCCCCACATTATAAAGCCTATTCCATGTCACCAACCAACTCTACATAATTCCTGCCACACCATTCTATCTGTACCTGCTCTTGGGCTGCGCACAACAGGAATCTCCCCCACGCAGCCCTTACACGGGTGCACACGTGTGTGCACACGTGCTACATGTAACCAGTACGGTGCCCCTTACCCCGGCTGCAGCGCAGCGGCCTTCTGTCACAAGGGGGACACCGGTGCAATCCACATGCAGTCTGTTTCATCATAAGTTCACTGTGGGTGAGTCCCAGCTTATGAGGCTCTGCCACAGTAAAAGCTCAAAAATTAGGTGCTCAAAAAGTGAAAAATCCTGGTGGCTCAGATGGTCAGAACCACCTTCTAACAGTCCCCTTAATGGGATATTCAACCATACTATTCATTGGCCCATCTTAACCCCCGATCAAGGGTTTTCCATGGATCCAGCATGCTAGTTGCTCCTGGAACAAAGCAAATAGAAGCAAGGAAATGGAGCAGCCCTGCCTCATGACTTTGTACTGGTGCAGCTCATTAAACAGCACCCTGATTAGCCAGACTCTCATTAGTGGTCTTCTGTACAAGAGCTTCATCCATTGAGAAATTGTCGACCAACGCTCATTTTCCTCAGCATACCCTGTACCTGAATGGAGGGACAGGTGAAACAAACAACTTGTTTGGAGTCTACAGAAAAATACTACTAGTGCGGATACCACCTGGATGTAATGATTAAGGAATTGAGGCAGGCTTAATTGGGACGCTCTGTTGGCATAAAGCATGAATAATCACGGTGTGTAAAATCATCTATGACTTTCAGAAGCCTACTTGCCTGGACCTTAGTATTGAGCAGGGCTATAGGACAGTACAAATCAAACCTATCTTCTGGCTTACCAGTCTTAGGAATGAACTGTGGCCATCCTAAGATCTATTGGGAGCACTCTTTCCTCCATGGCAAGCTGAAGCATATTAATTATGTGTGTTGACTGCTATTTTATTTAGTTTCTTAAAGACCTCAGTTGGGAGACTCTTTGGGTCCTGAGCTTTTTCTAAATGGATTTAGCCCAATGCGCTACATTCTTCTTCCTCCAGCGCTTTTTGTTCAAGAGTGGCTTTAATAACTGCATCTAATTCTGGTAGGTGGAAGTCATGTACAAATTTCCTTAACAAGTGTCTGTTTACAACTTTTTGGGAATTATAAACAATTGAAGATAGTCTGTGAAGGGAACCGGAATTGCTGGCATCTCCCTGAGTCAACTAATTTCCATAGTCTTGACATACTTCACTCAATTGGGGCCCTAATATCACTTAGTTGTGCTATTCATTTACCTGCATCATTAGCCATCTCTTAGAGGCCAAATTGTGTGACTATATAATCCACTCCAACAAGGCCATGGTATTCCTGCCTTTTGACCTCTGTGTTATGTTATGTTATATGACTTTTATATAGCGCAAATCACCTTCAGGTTTCTAAGCGCTTCTAGAGAAGAGTGAGCAAGTCACTGGGGCAGAAATAAAATAGCAGCGTCGGTGGCAGAAGATTACGCGGTTGTTAACGCCTCTCTAAATAGGAAAGTTTTTAAACGCTTCCTAAAGATGAGCAGAGCCGGTTCCCTGTGTAAGTACTCAGGCAGATCATTCCAGATCTGCGGGAGAAAAACAGAGAACGCTCTACCCCCTTTAGATTTAGAGATGTACCTGGGGGGAGCCAACCTGCAGGCCTCAGAAGATCGCAGAGTCCGGCCAGGAACATATTTCTCCAAGTGATCTTTTATAAACTTGGGTGCCTGACCGTAGATTGCCTTGTGGGAAATACATAGACCCTTGAACTGCGCTCTCTGTTTAATAGGGAGCCAATGTAATTTATGTAACAGAGGGGTAGCGCGTGTCTTTCTGGGAAGTCTAAAAATAAGCCTGGCCGCATCGTTCTGCACCACCTGCAATCTCCCGTAATCCAGCCTGGAGATGACAGTGGCAGAGACAATTGACTGTAGTGAAGATGTTGACAAGAGAGGAGCAAGTTTCCGTAGCTGCCTGAGTAAGCCAGTACAGGTTCCTACTACCGTGGTGACCTGGCAAGACATAGATAGTTCAGAGTCAATTTTCAGCCCCAGGCTTTTTACAACCGGGACTGGTACCGGGACTACACCTAGTTCCGGAGGCCAGAAGAGATCACACCAGGGGCTGTTACTTGTTGGAATGACGAGCAATTCGGTCTTATCCGGATTTATTTTCAATTAATTGGCCGTCATCCAATTCACAGTGAACCTGAACAACTTTTTGGCCGACTCCTGGGCCTGGCGGGAGTTGTTAAGCCGGATAAGAAGTTGAGTATCATCGGCGTAATTAAAGACCTGACAGTCCATGTGAGTCAGAGTCTCCACAAGGGGTTGCAGATAGATATTAAAAAGAAGTGGAGATAGTGCAGAGCCCTGGGGTACCCCACATGCCAGAGGGCCCAGATCTGATATCTGCTCACCCAGCTGAACACTCTGAGTACGGTCAGATAGAAATGACTTCAGCCATTGGTATGCTTGCCCGCTGATACCCAGATTGGTGAGACGGTTCAGCAGTATCTTATGGCTGACCGTATCGAATGCCGCTGACAGACCTAGTAAAATCAGGGCACTCAGCTGTTTATCGTCGGCCATAACCCTGAGTTCATCCAGAACAGCCAACATCACTAGCTCTGTACTACTGTGCAGCTCCTCAATTATGCAGCTTTGGCCCCTAAAGTTATCAGTTGGCCCTCTATTTCACTTGCTTTGTGGGCATTATTATTTCTATTTTGTGTCACTTTTTTAATTTCTTGACTTTTGTATGCCTCCCAGAGGTAACTTCAGAGGCTATAGCATCCACATTTTCAGTCAAATGTTGTTACACAATAGTGGTTAAAGCCCATGCGCTTTCTAACCAAGACCAGCTATTGCACTCTAGGGGGTGTGCAGGATGTCACAAACAACATGGTCTCACATCCTATATCCCACATATAGTGAAACAGCAGCACTCAGAGTCCACCCACACCTTATCCAAAGCAAACAGTGCATTCTTTCTAAGTAGAATTGTGATTGCCTTGGAGCCACTCATATGACCTTCGTAAGCTAGTTGTGTGTATCTGCCTCCTCATATAAAATAACATTTATTATCAACCAAAGGAGATTCTTGTGGGAGTAATAGCTCAGATGTATGCCTTTCTAGCCTTTGTACCACTACTCCCCTTTTGATCATATGCCTCCGGCTATTCGTATACCTCATAAGTATTTTCAAAAA
Source organism: Calotriton arnoldi (assembly GCA_963921515.1). NCBI lineage: Eukaryota > Metazoa > Chordata > Amphibia > Caudata > Salamandridae > Calotriton > Calotriton arnoldi. Next base: position 103,404 of record CAWUFW010020109.1, read on the forward strand.
GTATTTTCTAGTCATTGTTGTATCATGGGTTCATGTGAGAAGCCAAAGACAATCACCCCATCCCAAGCAAGACTTTGGGCTCTATGCCACATGGTCAGGAAGTTAATCACAATATCCCTCACCTAACAACACCTATCACTCCCCAGCCTAGTCTTCTGTATAATGGGCTTGAAACTGCTCACTGCCCTATGCACAAAGTGTCTGTCGCCCTAACATAGCACAACTAAACTAAGGAGTTTTAAAACATGAAATACATTTGGGAGCAGAGATTGAGATCATCCCACCCCAAAGTAACATTTAGCAGAATAAACACCATATGAATATATGGATACCACATCTATTGGTGTGTGCTATTCAAAAGGGGGTGGTTGTAGTTTACCTTTTACTCAATTTCTTGGTGACAGGAGATCGGTGTTCAGCATTCAAAGGGACCTTTCCAGTCAAATCAAGTCCCAATTTTGAACTACATCACTGCTGGTGACTTTAATACCATTCAGAAACTAAGATCAGGCGCCGTTTTACATAAACAGGGCACTTACCCTATTTGCTCCACATTGCACCTTTAAATAGGTATGCCGTGCGCAAACAGGGAAAATGCGATATAGTACCATGAATTCCCTACCCCCAGGGAAGCCACGATTTTGTGTTGCCTTGAGGGCAGTGTATTCAAGTGAAATACAGAGTAGCAGATTCAAAGCCGCTCCATATTTCACTGTGCAGGCAGTAACCCACCTGTAGTTGAAAGAGGGTGGAGAGATCCCCATTCAGTTAGGTGCAGTGACCAACTGCACCACCTGCAAGGGGAAGTCTGGTTGGTCCATGGGGCCCACTTTTTCCACTTCAGAGGGCTGCCTTTAGGAGGCACACTGAAAGTGCGCCACCTTTTTGTGACACACTTTCAAAGGCATGTTTGCCCCTGCACCTGCGTCCCCAATGCGGTGTGGGTGCAGAGGCAGTGATTCCCTCATTTGCAATGGTCCATGCCTCCATGAAAATGAGGGAATGCTCTCTTATTATAGTGCTGGCACTACATGTGCACCAGAACTATCTGCATTACAACAGGGGCTGCACAATCGGTGGCGGCCCCTTCTGTAATAGTAAAGTGCCCCGTGGGGCGCATAAAGCGGGTGCACATGCCCATTGAACCCCCAGGGCACTCTGTGTAAAATGGCCCCTGGTATAATTTTAATTATTATCATTTACTCTATTTTTCCAAGTTGGTTTGGGATTTTTCTTGTATTGTGTTTTCACTTTATTACTGTTTCTGTGCCACATAAATACTTTATACATTGCCTTTAAGTTAGCCTGACTGTCTTTGTGCCAAGCTCGCGGAGGGTTAAGCACAGGATAATTTAGTAACTTTTGTGCTGTTGCCTGAATAGAGCTGCCACCCCCCTCAACCAATAACTCAATTTCTTACACCTACTTCCAAGGGAGTACCCCTGTTCTCCCCACCTAATGTGTGCAGAATGTCTACACCATGAAAATACGACTGCCTTAGGGTCTGGGAGCATGTTCAATTTGGCATTTAAACGTATTCCCTTTTTCTTGCATGGAAAACATGACTCCATGAAAAGATTCCCTTACCCCACACACCCTTAAATTTTAAATTATGGGGATTTATATGCCCCATTTCATAATTCTAACATCACTTTTGCCTTGTTCGTGCTGCCTGAAATTTTGAAGTTTATTGCAGTACAGGAAAAGCAGAGCAGATGTATGTTGGCACGCACTCAGTTACAGCTCTGTAGGTAATCACATCCTCTGTATTGGCCACACCTTACAATTCTCTATTGTCACTCACCATTCCTACCTACGTCTTAAGTCATTATTAATGGCAGATTTTGAGATATTCAAATACCACAGCCCTAATATGACAATTTTTTAATAACATAACATTACTTGACACAACATAACGTAGTATAACGTAACATAGCATACCATAATCTAAGTTGGAACTGTGGAACATCACGTGGTATGGGTGTCTGGTGAGGCAGGAATGCCTCATGTATGTAATGAAGGGAAGCGATGGAGGGGCGATGAACAAATGGTGGATGCTCTGAAGTTGTGCATGACATGCTGGCACGAAAAAAAACAGAACCTGCCTTTCCAATGAGGACCAGGATGTTTGGTGCAGTGTTTCTAAATTTCCGCTCTTAATTTTAATTAATGCATAGAATTTGTTCTGAGAAATCGGTTTGTAGTCTATGTGGAATTTGATTAGAACCGTTTGCAATATTCTAACCCTGTGGTGAGATGTAATTGATAGATGATGCTTTCAGAGATCGATTTGTGTACACACCAGTGCTTGGTAAATGTTTTTGACAACTAACACCATTTAAGAACAAGTTAGGGTACTGGTGTGTAAAAGAAGACTTCACCTCTCTTTGATTTTATTAAAACCGACCCTGTCCAATCAAAATGTTAACTAAAGTCCATAAAGAAAAAGAAAACTTGGGATAAATAACATGAGGAGTTTTAATAATCAGCTGTTAGACAAGTATGCATTGGACTGTTATACTATCATTTTAAAATTAATTTTGAACTGTTCTTACCTTTTTGTATTAACAAATTTGGTTGGTTTATAATAGTGTACTACTGTAAAAATCGAGCAGCTTGTGAACTGAATTTTAAATATTCCGTTAGTGTTTTTCTACTGAATGTTCAGTGCTCGAGTCTTGAAAAGTAGCGACAAATTAATCCCAGCAGGAAGCTTTGCAAATTTCTCAATACTATGGAATTTAAAAATCATTCAACAACTTCTCCGGGTAACCTGAGTCAGTCAATTCCCAGGAGTAGTTGCATTTTTCACTCGTTCCCATTAATGCACGAGTATATGTATACAGTTTACATGTACACCTACACATCTGCAATTCCACTTTTGAAAATACAAGTTCTCCAGAAGACAAATATATATGTTTCCACTAGAAGAAACCGCTTCACCTACACAGTACTCATTTGGGGGATGTTCCATTCCAATTCCCAACCCGGATTCAGAATTCGGTGCCCTTGAAAGGAGTAAATCTTTGGTAGTATTGAGGACAGAACGTGCCTTGGAAAAGTCTGAGAAAAGCCACAAACTTGCCAGTTTGAGGGAGCTCACAAACTTTCTTGGGGGCTCACTCTGAAAGACTGACTCCCTAATACTGTGACCATAATATTATAATGATTGCTATAATAGCAATTTAGCTCCAATTTAAGTGACCAATGGCTTTGTGAAAAGGCGCTTCAATCATTTTACTGTTTAAGACTCTGGAAACTGCCTTGCAAAGGACGTTACTGCTTTTCAAGCCAAAGTCCATGAGCTGTCGTAATGGAAGAGTTAAATGTGCACATGATAGAGCGAAATGTTCTTGTGAATTGTAGGGGTGCATCATAATCATTGATAGGCCGCACCCACTTGTATTCAGACATATATTCGTATATTCAGTTTCATATTCATGTATGTTTAGTAAAGAATGAATAGTTTGCTGAGATAAAGCGAATCAGCAGTATAATGATGTTAGGATAATGATGTGATGTAATGTTTATAGAATTGTGTGGAAATAATGCATAGAGGAATTAGTTCGTGTGTGTAATGTAGTTGCAGTAGTTTAAACGTGCACCATAGTAAAATTGCACATGTAATTCAGTGTTTGCATATGAATCATAATGAAAATGTTTATAGGGAAACATAAGATGTGTGATTAAAAGTTATATGTAAAGGCCTGACTACATATATGCTTAGGGAAGGCCTGGTATATTCTTATGTTAGCTTATATTGTAGGCCGAGAAAAGTTTCTCTTGGTAAGGCTCTCTGGGCACAAACGGTAGATTTAATTTGCACAGTAGAAGGTTTCTGTTGAAAGTATCTTTTGTTGCAGGTGCAAGGACACATGTCTCGTTAGCAAGACTAACTCTTTGTTTTCGAAAGCTAGAGAGAGGGAGGCATGGTACGGGGAGTGAAATGGAATGTAGGGATGATACTTTCGGCGGAGAAGGTGCCTGGGACTCAAGGTCATCGCAACCGTCCAGGATGAAGTAACCGTTTCGATGGAAAAGCACAAGAAAGAAGACCTGGCCAAGGAGGCGTGAAAAGGCGTGTACAATTGTATTGTGGTTTTGTATTAGGGATAGTGCCCTGAGGGAGGAGGCCAGAGAAGAGGTAGGGGAGACCTGAGAGAAGGACAGAGCTGAGCTTAGGTACTATGTGATTGCACTTCTTAGGAAGTCTTCACAGCTGACACTTTTATTTACTCTTGCCTGGGAAAATCGTTATGCAGGGATGTCACTTAGCGTTAGTGTAGGGATAGCAATTGATTTTAAGCTTGTTTAGGCCAATGAAGAGCAACTTAGAAATAGGAGCAATCATAGTCTGGTTGATCCTTCTAGAACTTTCTATTCTTCTTATCCTGAGTCGGATGAGATTCCTGCGTAGATTATTATTTGTATTAGTGCCCATCTATTTCTTTAACCTCGTGTTGAGGTGCTTGCACGTTCAGTTATTTTTGGCGATAATAAATTCTCAAACTTGAATTCGGAGTCAGTGGTCCTTTCAGACAAATTGAATGCTGATATATAACCAGATGAGATTCTCTCCTTTACACTATTCAACAGGTAAAAAGATCTTGGCGACCAGAAGGTTCTTATAGATAAGTAGATAAGAATCGGCGTTATCAGTTGGTAGCAGAGGATGGTTACCTTTGATGGTAAGGGGAGATCTAGAGCAAGATAGGAGATTAAGTTGCCCCATAGAGCCCGAGTGACGCAGATCCAGAGGACCGCGGGAGAAGGATGTCGGAGGTCGTGGAAAACTGACGGAGAGTGACGGTGCGGCGGAAGTAGCAGTTCGTAGTAGAGTGAGTATGAAAAGAGTGATGTTTGGTAGATTGCGGTGTTTTATTGTTGTGTGATGTCTTGCGGAGTTGGAACGAAAGTTGTGTGATTGAGAAACGGACCGTGAGCGCGCGCGGGACCGGGATATTTATTGTGGTGTAGAATACACCCAGAGTTGAGAACGTTGACCAGAGTTGTGGGGGTCACGAGACGTCATTGACAGACCCACTGAAGATAGGGAACACATGAGTGAGTGTGTGAATAACCAACGCAGGTCGTAGGTTATTGTGTGCAGAACATCGAGTGATTGAATCCTATCGAGTGTGCTAAAGGCGATTGTCCGGTCGTTTCGCGGACAGACGATTGCCAGATTGAGGTCAACAAGCTCAAGAGGCTGATCGGTCATTGGTAAGACTGACGGTCAGAGAGGTAATTGTTCGGTAGGACGGACATTATTTCAGAGTATGATTGGGACAGATGCGAGTGAGAACAAGTGAATTAGAAAGGAGGGGAACTGCTGCGAGCGGAGGAAAAGTGACGTCAGACAAGTGCCGCGCTGCGATAGGCCGGTTGGTGTGAGCCGCGCTGGTATTGGTGGATTGAAATCAGGAAGTGAAAGCGGACATTTTGAGTGTAAACAAAAAGTTGATTCATCATGAAATGTTTTAAAGCTTTACGGGAACTTTGTAGAGGTGATAGACATGTGGTGGTTCGGGAGGAGAGGAAGCTCCTCCCGAGGATACACCAGCACATTATATGGCAAAGAATGTAGGATTGCATACTATAATTTGGCTTGAGAATTGGCATAAAATGACAGAAGCAGAAGGAGAATTGTCGTTCCCTCGATATGGTACTTTCAGGTTAGAAGTGCTGTACCAGCTAAAAAGTGTAATGGCTTCATTACGACCACTACCTAGACCAACACAGTTTGAGGCACTACATGCGTGGATAAGAGCAGCGTATGATAGGAAGAAGGACAGATGTCAAGAAAGGGTGAAGAAATCGGTCAGGGCATTTCAAGATGCAAGGTGGGATGCATTGGAGAAAAGGTGGAGAGTGGAAACGATCGAAGGAGATAAGTTGTACCCATTGTTAGTACAAAATGGGAAAATAATAAGAATCGATGAGGACGACAGTGATCTAGATGACAGCTTGTTGGATAGGATGTTGGCAGAGAGGCCACCACCATTTAATCCAGATTCAATAGAGGGAAAGACGACCCCAGCAGTGGCAATAGTTGATGAGAGCCAGAACCAGACTAGCATGAGAGTAGTGGGAAGGATTTCCACAGGAACGGAGGGGGCAACGGCGTCTATGATAACACAGCCTCCTGCGGGGAGCACAAGATTACCGGACTCCTTGACAGTACCGGTTACCATTGGCCCTATAGTACCGGTATATGACCCAGACCGAGTGAGAGAAGGGAGTTCCGTACCGATGAGAAGGGAGGAAGGAAACAGTGAGAGTGGGAATGGGTTTGGAGTGAGGGTGGTTCATTTCCCAAGACCAATGGAGACAAGTACGCCGTTACCGGCTACTGCGGACTCTTCCTTCAGGAGAGAAGAGGAAAGACCAGAAAGACCGAGGTCTTTGCGGGAATCTAAGTCAGCTTTGAGGGAGTGGACACCAACAGTAACGAACCAAGAGGATAGGTTGCAAGGGGATAGGGCACAGAACGTCTCGGAAGACAGACCAAGTTCCAGGAATATGACGGAAGGGAATAGGTCACAAGGACAGAATAGTGACTGTAATGAGCGGGATGGCTCGGGTTGTCGAGAAGTACTGAGGAGTGCAGTACAGGCAAGGTTGCTAGACGTAGTGAGGTTGAAAGCAGAGGTAGACGAAATGATCAGTGGGGGTCTGCCTTTGGAAAGGATAGAAATTTATGGATCAGATGAGCTGCTGTTTGTAGCAAAAGATGTGACTCGAAAAGCTAGAATGGCACATGATAGATTGAAGGAATTGGCCAAAAGATATGAAGTGGACCTGAACAAAACTAAAGCGTTACAGGGACCACATAGATTGCAGTACAGTGATCAGGAGCTGGAGGAGAAAAGAATAACAGGATTAAGAACACACACCAGAGACCTGATTATAGGAATGAGAATATGGATTTTGTTGGACAAATGGGAAGAAAGGTGGTCCAAAAAGAAACCAGTAAAGAGAGCAGAAGGGAAACGCCGCCGCCAGGAGGTAGGGCGACGGGTGTTGGAAATTTTCCTTTACGGGAAGTACAGAATGGAGGGTACGTGCATGTGCCGTGGAATAGAGGTGATTTGGCTGCATTTACAAATGATTTTCCTCGGCTGAGGGAAAAACCGGTGGAGTGGTACAAACAGGTTGAGCGGTTTGTGAAAATTTCAAAAGTATTGTGGATTGATTTGAACACTTTGTTTGACATAGTGGTACCGGGAGATTTGTGGACAGCTTGTAAAGTCGCTATTGAGTGGCCGACTTCGGAACCGGATAGAGAGGCGGTTACAAACGGTCCATCACCACTAGTCATGAAAAAGTATGAGCAGGTGATTACATGGTTGAAATTGAAGATTTCACCTCAGGATATAGATTGGGTTAAGATAGATCGGACTGTACAGGAACCCAAGGAAACGGTGCATGAATATTATGAAAGACTTTTGCAAGCTTTTAAACAGTATAGTGGGTTAGATATCTTGGACCCCAAGGATATGGGACAGTTTGTCTCAAAGTTTGTACTGGGTCTGAGAGTGGAAATCAGCCTCATGATACAGCACCATTTGATCTGCTGGCAGAACAAGCCACTAGATGAAATATTGCGGTATGCGAGATACTGTAGTGATGAGGTGGAATCGAAACATCAGCTAAAAGACAAATTGATGCTTGTCCAGATGCAGACAGCACAGAGTCAGCCTAGTGGAGGGACCTTAGGAAGAAAGCAAGGAAATTTCCAGGGAAACCAGAATGGGCAGGTACAGGGAAAGGGAAAACCAGTAGACCCCAAGACAGGAGTGGACGTGGCCACATTGAAGAAGACCACTGCGTGTCATCTTTGTCGCCAGGTCGGACATTGGAAATGCGAGTGTCCTTTGAACCCAGCTAATCAGTTGCAGGAAGAGGAAGAGGGGGCTCAGGCACCCGCGCAAGAGGTAGTTAACACAATAACGAGGCCAAGAACGATGAAAGGGGGGGTTTACAATTCTCACGCCCAGGTTCCCCAAGCTCCGAGGATTTCACAAGGAACACGAACGTACCAACAGATGCCCCTGTTCGAAGGTTACGATGAGGATAGCTTAGACCCTTTATCCTGACGGTGCCTGAGGGGGAGGAAGACTGCACACTTGGAGCGGTCTTGGAGGTAGACCAGAGAGGACCTTTTGTGGAGGCAGAGATTGAGGGCAATCCTGCAACACTTTTGGTTGATACTGGTGCTACCCGGTCTACTGTAAGATCAGCAGTAGTCCCTAACCTACCCCTCTCGGGACAATCAATCCAGGTTGTTGGAGTAGCGAACAAGAAAATAAGCAGCCCATTGACAGAACCGATCCTAGTAAAGATAGGTACTTTCCAAACTAGACATCAGTTTGTAGTGTGTGATACGAGTCCAGTTTGTCTTTGGGAAGGGATCTGTTGTGCAAGCTGAACTGCACGATTTATTGTACGCCCAATGGAGTAGAGGTCCAGACGAGAGATGACGATGCTGACTTTAAAATTACCAATCAGCATCTATGTATAGATCTGTACCCAATGGTGACTGTGGAAGAACTTCCACATGATCTGAGAGACGCAGTGTCGCCTGTGGTGTGGGATTTCGCAGGCGATGAAATAGGTCTAATCAGAGGGGTTGAACCAGTGAGGATAGAGGTGAAACAGAATGTTGATTTCCCCAGGACACCTCAATACAACCTGTCGCCAGAAACGATTGCAGGGATAAGACCTGTGATCAAGACCTTTATTGAGAAAGGCATTCTGAAAGAGATTAGAGGTAGCCCCTGTAATTCACCCATTATGGGACTACAGAAACCGAGCGGGAAGTACAGGATCGTGCAAGACCTGCGAAAGGTCAACACGATAGTTGTCCCTTGTTGTCCAGTGGTACCGAATCCTTCAGTAATACTGTTCCAGATCCCATGTGAAGCCGAGTGGTTTACGGTTATCGATTTGTGTCAAGCCTTCTTTTCGATACCGCTCCACGAGGAAAGCCAATTTCTTTTTGCGTTCAGGCTAGAAAATCGCGTGTTAACATGGTGTCGTATCCCTCAAGGGAATACGGAAAGTCCATCGATCTTTAACCAGATCCTGAAGAAGAACCTTGAGAGTCTTGTGTTGCCGCAGAACTCAGTTCTCGTGCAGTACATAGATGACTTGCTCATTGCCTCAGAAACAGAAGATGCTTGCAGAATTGACACAGTAGCCTTGTTGAACCACTTAGCAGAGAACGGACATAAAGTGTCCCCGAACAAGTTGCAGTACTGTCTGAATGAGGTACAGTACTTGGGACACAGATAGGAGAAAGGCAAGAGGAAGGTGTCACCAGATCGAATAGAGGCAATAATGAGCATGGCAGAACCCACCACACAGAGAGAAGTTAGGATGTTTCTGGGAATGGTTGGCTATTGTCGACAGTGGATTCCTAGTTTCTCCTTGAGAGCAAAGCCTCTGCAGAGGCTTACGCACAAGGATGTGAGTGATCCGGTACCATGGGACGAGGAGTGCTTGATATCATTCCGGAAGCTGAGAGATGATTTGTGCAGGGCTCCCGCACTGGGGATGCCTGATTACAACAAGGCCTTTTCATTGTTTTGTTACGAGAGAGAAGGATGTGCATTAGCAGTGTTAGCTCAGAACCATGGAGGTGTCCGTAGACCAGTTGCCTATTTTTCAGCTACTTTAGATCCAGTAGCTTCTGCGTTGCCCGGATGTCTAAGATCCGTTGCTGCAACAGGTGTCAGCATTGAAAGATGTGAAAGCATTGTAATGGGACATCCATTGACTGTACATGTGCCACATTCGGTTGAGTTATTGATGACCAGGACCAAGACCCAGCACCTAACGAACAATAGGTTAACGAGGTACGAGCAGGTCATACTTGCCGCAGAGAATGTGACTCTGAAAAGGTGCTCCGTCTTGAACCCTGCGACATTAATGCCTATACCGAACACAGATGATGAAGATTGTGAGGACCATGATTGTCTCGATGTGACCGAACTTTGCACCAAACCGAGACCTGACATTGTCGATGAACCACTGACTGACCGAGATGAAATTTTCTTTGTCGATGGTTCATGCTTAAGAGACAGTGTGGGGCAATTGAAAGCAGCATTTGCTGTATGTACCATTTCAGGAGTGGTCGAGGCTGCTTGCCTAGAAGGAGTACGCTCCGCGCAGGTAGCTGAGATCATTGCCTTGACCCGTGCCTGTTTGGCCGCTGATCGAATTCGAATCACGATTTACACAGACAGCCAATATGGCTTTGGCGTGGTGCATGACTTCGGGCAGTTATGGTCTCAGAGGGGATTTTTGACATCATCTGGCTCACCCATTCGTAATGGAGAATATGTAAGACAATTGTTAGATGCATTGCAGCATCCGAAAGAAATTGCTGTGGTAAAATGCTCAGCCCATGGGAAGGGGAGGACTTTGTATCCTTGGGTAATAACTATGCGGATGAAGTAGCCCGCTTCTGTGCAGAACAAGGATGCATATTCACAGGCAGAGAGATAGAAGAGAGCCAAGAAGGAACCGATCTCAGCATAATGTTGGCCATGGCAGACACTTGGGAAGAGCTTAAGAGATTGCAGGATGACGTTTCAGTCCAGGAGAGAGAGGGATGGATCAAAGCTGGGTGCGAGAGAGGAGATGTGGATGTGTGGGTATCCAACGATGGGAGAGCCGTGTTGCCTGAGGAATTGCTGAGTCCGATGGCAAGACTGATACATGGACAGGCACACCTTGGTAGAGACGCAATGGTGAGAGTGTTTAGACAGACGTGGTATAACCCACGGTTCCGAGCAATGGCTGAGATGGTATGCCAGAGGTGTGTTACGTGTCAACAGATGAATGCTGGAAAGAAAACTGTAGTTACATTGAGTCACATTGGAAGGTCGGGAGGGCCCTTCAATAGAATACAGTTGGATTTCGTGGAGATGCCTAGGTGCAATGGATTGAGGTACATTTTAGTGCTAGTATGTGTATTCTCACGGTGGGTGGAGGCTTACCCCACACGCAGGTGTGACACTCTCACAGTGGCTAAATTACTGTTGAGGGAGCTCATCCCTAGATTCGGGATCCCGACCTCTTTGGAATCAGATAGAGGAGGGCACTTCCATAGCGAAATCATGAAGTTGCTTTGTGCTGCATTGAACATAGACCAGAGACTTCATTGTAGTTACAGACCAGAAGCTTCTGGGATGGTGGAACAAGTTAATGGAACTTTGAAAGCCCGGATGGCAAAAATGTGTTCTTCGACATCCCTGCAATGGCCCGACGCCTTGCCTTTGGTGCTAATGAGCATGCGAAGTGTCCCAGACAGAAAGACCGGGTTGTCTCCCCATGAAATACTAATGGGGAGGGCAATGAGACTGCCAGCAGTACCAGCTACAGCCTTGATAAACATCACTGATGATTTGATTCTTGATTATTGTAAAGGACTCTCTGATGTGGTCCGTTCTGTATCCCAGCAGGTGCAAGCAGCAGTGGTCCCAGCCTCGAGTGATCTATGCCACGACTTGTGTCCCGGTGACTGGGTACTCGTCCGAAAGCACGTGAGGAAGAGTTGCTTGGATGCCCGCTGGCGTGGCCCGTATCAGGTGATACTTATCACGAACACAGCAGTGAAGTGTGGAGGATTGCCGAACTGGGTGCATGCTTCCCATACCCGCAGAGTTTCAGCACCCTTGGAAGAAACAGCTCCTCTCGTAAATGAAAATCCAGCTGATGTGGCAAGGCCACATGGGAGGACAAGTCAAGCTGTAAGGGTCGCTGACACAGCTGGTGGTGCACTAGAGCAAGCTGAAGGGGGTTTCCACAGTTCGAACCCTGACTCAGACACCGAGGACAGAAACGGTGCAGTGGGCGGAGAAGAGTCAGATTCAGCAGAAAGAGGAAGTAGTGCACTGGGTATAGAAGGGGAAGGCAGACGAACGAACAGAAGTGCTGAAAGTTGGCCTGAAAGACAGAGGCGACTGAACCTGAGGTTAGCACCTGAAAGAGACCTTGCTCCAGTGTCTGAAGTATCTGAAACGGAAGCAAGTGACGAGGACCAAGCACAAGATAGTCGGCGAAGGTCAAAGAGAACAAGAGTGCCTTGTCGCAGATACTCTACCCCTGAGTGGACTTACACTGTGTTTGATGCAGGGGGTGGTGAGTACGGGAAGACTGAGGTCAGTGCAAGTGGTCAGTCGGAGCCCGAATGTGGTGGTGAAGGTGGTGCTGCGGATGCCAGGGCTCGAGATAGAAGGAACACTGACACTCACGGTTCCGAATCCCCGCTTCTGAGTGAAGTCCGAAACTTGCTTTTGCATCGACTCGAATTTCCGCCTTTTGGAGTTGAGCCGTTTTCACATGAAGTGCTGATTTTGCGTCTTGAACTTTTGTATCACGTTCTGGTCTTGCTCAATGAGGATCTCATTGTGGATCAGTTATGAACTGTAAATAAAAGTCTAAAAGAAGAAGATAACCTAGGTCCGAGTGGAAGAAGAATAAACTTAGGGACTTTCCACAGAAGAGGAACGAAAACTAGGGAAGTCTTTTTCTGGACTGTGTAAATAAGTTTGTGATCGGAAAGGGAAAGTCCGGAGATTTCATGGTTGCTCGAGCTGGTTAAGCAAGTCACTAATAAAGGACAGAGACTTTTTCAGAGTTCTTTGCGATAACCAAGACTTTTTGAGAACTTTCGAAACCATGGAGCCGGGAGATCCCAATCGTAGATCAAAGTGGATTGTAGGCATCCTTATAAGTAGTGTAATAATCTCTATAATCATAGTAGTTATAGTCTCATACACTGGTTCGCATGAGCAAGAAGTAGAGGAGGTGACAGGGACACCTACACCTATCACACCTAGTCAGAAGGGGGTAGACAGGGCAGCTGATAGAGCTTTGCTATTAGAAGAAAGTCGTAGATTACATGTAGATTTATCTAAAGGGGATTTTAAGTTGAATGCATATGCTAAGTTGTTGTATGAGTATGTTGACGTGATGGATGCGAAAGATTGTTATGTGTGTATGCAGTTGCCTACTTCGGTGGATGAGGGTATTAGGTATCACCATCTTCCACTGACTTATGGTATTTCATGTAGTCTTTTGCTTAGTTTGTTTTATGAGAGAGATCAGTTCGAGTATTTCTTTTCCAATTTCGACGCAGTGCTTCCTGAAGTCCCAGCTTACAAGCATTTGAATAAGTATGACTATTATAAGACCGAGGACAGACTGAGGAAGTACTTCATACCGAGTTTGGAATTGGATACAGCATTCGCACACAGAAACAATCTGACTTGTTTGATGTCGGATGTAGAGAGAAAGTTCGTAGATCAAGTTGAAGATAGGTATAGAAAGCTGACTGAATCCCGAGATTACGGGCATCACAGGACAGATTGGACAGAGGAAGAACGGTTGCATAAGACCAGGGGAAGCTATGGTCCTATAGCGTTAGATAAGGAGCAGAGGGGTAAGTTGTGTATAAGGCGTTATCAGACTTACTACGAAAAGGTTCCAGTGGGACAAAGTACTTGTGATCACGTTTCACCATGGCAGATGTGGCAAAAGATTTTCTCCAAGGTCCTGTACAAGTGATACCAACCGTGTATTACGTATGTGGGAAGAATGCTTATGTGAGGTTGCCTGCAAATTGGTATGGAACATGTTATTTGTCAATAATATTTCCAAAGATTTACCATACAGAGGATTTAAATCTTCTAGAGGGTGGAGAGCATTCAAGAACGAGAAGAGCTGCAAGTGCAGGGATCGTAGTGGGGGATATCTTTGGAGCTATGATACCTAGTCTAGGGGTAGTCTTGAATGACGTGAAGATCCGGAGGTTAGCGACTGTGGTGGATGAATTTTCGATGAACACAGCAAAGTCGTTGGTGTTGGTGGAAGGAGAGATGTTGTCGATAAGGGGAATGGTTTTGCAGAATCGCCTTGCTTTGGATGTCCTATTGGCAAAAGAGGGCGGAGTCTGTAAAATGTTGAAGGTTCAAGAGTGCTGCACTTATATACCAGACCGTAGCAAGGATCTGGAGAAATATATAAGTAACATCACTATGATCCACACAAAGATAGCGGATTTGACCGAAGAAGGGGCCTGGGAAAAGGTCGGAAAGGGTTTTGGTCAAGTGGGAGGTTGGTTTGCGAACCTAGGAAAGGGTTTCCTTGGGTACTTCCTGAGACCACTCCTTATTTTGGTGGTTTGTGTGGCTGGCTTGTGGATTGTGATCAAGGCCTACAAGTGGTATCGAGCAGGCCGAGTCAAGAGAGCTTTGAGGGAAAATGACATGAAGTTGGCAAGACTGCAGGACAATCAGTATCAAAGGCTCAAGAGCATGGAGAAATTTAGATCAGGGAAGATGGCAACAAGTTCTGTTTAGGTCGGTTCTTTCTCCAAGGGAGTAGAGTGAAATGTGATGACAGGAGTCATCAAAGGGGGAACTGATAGAGCGAAATGTTCTTGTGAATTGTAGGGGTGCATCATAATCATTGATAGGCCGCACCCACTTGTATTCAGACATATATTCGTATATTCAGTTTCATATTCATGTATGTTTAGTAAAGAATGAATAGTTTGCTGAGATAAAGCGAATCAGCAGTATAATGATGTTAGGATAATGATGTGATGTAATGTTTATAGAATTGTGTGGAAATAATGCATAGAGGAATTAGTTCGTGTGTGTAATGTAGTTGCAGTAGTTTAAACGTGCACCATAGTAAAATTGCACATGTAATTCAGTGTTTGCATATGAATCATAATGAAAATGTTTATAGGGAAACAGTAAGATGTGTGATTAAAAGTTATATGTAAAGGCCTGACTACATATATGCTTAGGGAAGGCCTGGTATATTCTTATGTTAGCTTATATTGTAGGCCGAGAAAAGTTTCTCTTGGTAAGGCTCTCTGGGCACAAACGGTAGATTTAATTTGCACAGTAGAAGGTTTCTGTTGAAAGTATCTTTTGTTGCAGGTGCAAGGACACATGTCTCGTTAGCAAGACTAACTCTTTGTTTTCGAAAGCTAGAGAGAGGGGAGGCATGGTACGGGGAGTGAAATGGAATGTAGGGATGATACTTTCGGCGGAGAAGGTGCCTGGGACTCAAGGTCATCGCAACCGTCCAGGATGAAGTAACCGTTTCGATGGAAAAGCACAAGAAAGAAGACCTGGCCAAGGAGGCGTGACAAAGGCGTGTACAATTGTATTGTGGTTTTGTATTAGGGATAGTGCCCTGAGGGAGGAGGCCAGAGAAGAGGTAGGGGAGACCTGAGAGAAGGACAGAGCTGAGCTTAGGTACTATGTGATTGCACTTCTTAGGAAGTCTTCACAGCTGACACTTTTATTCACTCTTGCCTGGGAAAATCGTTATGCAGGGATGTCACTTAGCGTTAGTGTAGGGACAGCAATTGATTTTAAGCTTGTTTAGGCCAATGAAGAGCAACTTAGAAATAGGAGCAATCATAGTCTGGTTGATCCTTCTAGAACTTTCTATTCTTCTTATCCTGAGTCGGATGAGATTCCTGCGTAGATTATTATTTGTATTAGTGCCCATCTATTTCTTTAACCTCGTGTTGAGGTGCTTGCACGTTCAGTTATTTTTGGCGATAATAAATTCTCAAACTTGAATTCGGAGTCAGTGGTCCTTTCAGACAAATTGAATGCTGATATATAACCAGATGAGATTCTCTCCTTTACACTATTCAACAGGTAAAAAGATCTTGGCGACCAGAAGGTTCTTATAGATAAGTAGATAAGAATCGGCGTTATCACACACACGTGTAGAGATTGTAAGAATCTACTAAGAAAAGAGTAATTGGACTGACTTACCAACTGTATGGTTGATGTTGATTTTACCCTCCCTGATTGGTCACTTAACTCAGATTCTATTGCCACGTCATGGGAATGTCCCAGATGGCCGTTCACGAAAGACAGCCCCTGAAAAAAAACACATCTAAAAAGATTATCGCAGTCATTTGACGAAAATTCAATCTAACTTTTAAAACAGTACACATCGCTTACATTTTCTGAAGAAGAGAAATGAACTCCATCCGTTCTTAGGTATTGCCTATTATTTTGAATTGCGTAGTAACGTAGCGGAAAATGGCGTTGCATTTCACCTCATGTACATAGAAGAGTGTTCACTTATTTACAGCAAGTTATTTATACTGTACATAGATTTACATCTCTTAAGTTACCTACTTTTACGCATTTTCAGTTACTTATTTAGTAAGTTGTTTTGAAGTTGTGTTCTGTAAGAAAGATGTAAAGAAGGGTGGAATTTGGGGCACGCAGTTTTGTCTGTATTGTAAATTCGGGCGGGAATTTGTGGCAGAGCTGTCAGACAAAGTGGTGGAAAGCATTCTGCGATGTGGCGATTGTAATTAAATATGAACGTCATCAGTTATTTTCCTGAATCTTAGCAAGCTCGAAGGAACAATACATAAACCATTGTAGACTTAAAACTGGCTTTATTTCTGAATGCACTCACATTCAAATTTATTAAACTTTTCGATTAATAAAAATAACTACAGCAGAAGGGGAAGCGCACAGCGCATTCCAAGATGGCCGCCTAGTCCGGGGCCCCGTGCCGCGACGGAGATTACCGTGATGTTTTTCGCGGTCCCACCTCATATTTCTTCCTGAAACGTATTCCCTCATGCATCGGAATATCCACTGAGTGGATGAATATATTGGTATGGTTTTTTCTCCTCCTCTGCTGTGAGAAATTTAAAGATTTATTATTTCTCACATACGGCCGCCATTTAGTTTTTCTTCCTGCGACTGCGATGGCGTTTCTCTCCTCAGAGACATTCTTTTGAAGTGACTATTTTCCTGCATATGTAGGGGTTGGTTTTTGCCGTCTCCCTTCATTTTTATCCAGTGGGGTGCAGTCGTTGTATAATTCACGGATTTTACGCAAGTGTAACTTTTGACTCTTGTGCTGGGCAGCCTTTCTCAGAGCAGGACTGATATCTTAGTTGCTCCTCAACTCCTTTACCCTTTTGAATTTTCTTTTGCTCTTTTCAACATATGGGTAGGAGTAAAAAGCTGCTTTTTATTGACAAGAAGTCTACAGTTCATGCTTCCGGGAGTTCCTCATCTCATACTAGTTCTAGTTCTTCTCTACACAATACTGACAAGATGGCACAATCTAATTATTCATTGAACTGTGACTTCGCCAACCTCCTCTATCAAACTGCAAACTCCATCTTCAGCTAGTAAACGTCTCAAGCAGGATCCTCCTTCTCCACCGAAGTCTGTCTCTCCTATATCTTTGGACATTGTTCTGGAAGAGATTCATGCTCTACGTCCATTTATTGAGGAAACGAATTCTCGTCTTCAAGTCCTGGATACTAAATGGTCGTCTATGGAAGCCCGTATATCTGTGGTGGAACAACATGTTGGAGAGGTACAGGACATGTCTGCCAAGGTCCTTACCTTAGAGAAGGAGGTTCTCCTGTTAAAGAAATCTGCTGAAGATCTTGAAAACATGAATAGGCGTAATAACCTTCGCTTATATGGTTTTCCGGAAGGCTTGGAAGGAGACGATCCGGTTAACTTTATCACTACCTTTCTTCCAAAGCTTCTTGACCTTCCTGCAACTACGAACCTAAGTATCCAGCGTGCTCATAGATTGGGTCCTCGCCTATCTTCTGCTTCTGCTCCTTCGAAGCCACGGGGTGGGATTCTTCTACTCTTTAAATTTACTGACCTTTTACAAATTTTGAATGCAGCTAAACTCAAAAAACAACTTGTATGGTCTGGCTCTAAACTATTTATCTCACAAGACATTTCTTCAGCACCAGCCAAACGTCGTAAGGAATTCCTTGATCTCCGTCCTGCCCTACGCACTCTGGGCCCAAGATATGGGTTGTTTCACCCTTGCTTGTTTAAAGTTACCTTTCAAAACAGAACCTCTACTTTTGATGATTCGGTAGACCTGAGAAAATGTATTCACTTGCGCTCCACAAATGTCGATGGAAACTGCCGGTCCTTCTTCTATGGCTTCTGTACCCTGACTTATTTCTTTCTTATTATGATTAGGCTTGATCTTTGAAAATGCATTTTGCTAATTTGTTTCTCTTGCAGGTTGTTCTTAATTTTTGCTTCATAACATGTTAATTTTTTCTCTTTCCAGGTTGCCTCTTTGCAGGTTGTCTTTAATTTTTGTTTCATAATATGTTGTCTTTATCTCTTTATTTTTCTCTTTTTCTTCATATTTATACAGATTCTCTTTTTGAGATTTCTTGTCTATCTGTTTCCCGCTTGTTCTTTTCCGTTCCCCGTTGTGGTGCGTTCCCCCTGATTGGACATGTCCTCTTCACCTGTGTGTCGCCACTCCTTGTATCTTCTTCCTGTTCTCCCCTGAAGGTACGTATTACAGTCGTCAGTCCTCT
Organism: Calotriton arnoldi; assembly: GCA_963921515.1. Classification (NCBI taxonomy): domain Eukaryota; kingdom Metazoa; phylum Chordata; class Amphibia; order Caudata; family Salamandridae; genus Calotriton; species Calotriton arnoldi. The sequence goes on from CAWUFW010020109.1 coordinate 121,792, forward strand.
TTTTACCTTAATTTTGCAGTCATATATCCTTTCCATGGTTGACATGTACTGTCTTCTCTTAACGTTCTTTCTATCACCCTTGTCTTTTCTCTCTTTAACTTCTTTACTTCCCTTCTTTTTTCTATTCTCCTTTCCTCTCTCAGTATTCCATTTCTTTTTGTTTATTACTGTTGATCGTGTTGCTTTATACATTGTTCAGTCTATCCACGTTCAGAGTTGTATCCTGGAATGTGAAAGGTTTTATTAATCCCAAAAAAAGGCAGAGAATACTTTCTCACTTAGCCTCCTATAATCCAGATATAGCTTTACTACAAGAGACTCATTTGACAGAATTGGAGGCTTTAAAGCTTAAACGGAGTTGGGATAGTTTAGTCCTTGTTTCTCCCACCTCCAATAAAAAAAATGGTGTCATTATTCTATGTCATAAAAGGTTAAATTGTTCTGTTGTTTCTCAAGACATAGACTCGGAAGGTAAATGGTTATTAGCGAAGTTACTTATTAACAATATTTCTTTGACTGTACTTAATGTTTATGGTCCGACTCAACCGGACTATTTCTTTTGGCCTAATATTACAAAAAAATGTATCCATTGTAAGGATGAATTTTTTGTCTTAGGAGGTGATTGCAACCAGATTATGGATCCATTTATAGACCGCAAATCCCAAATTTGATTTATCCCTCATAAAGCTCATAGGCAATTTCACAACACAATTTCTCAGACACACCTTATAGACTCCTGGCGTTGATGTAACCCAGATGTAACAGAATATTCCTTTTTCTCCCCTCCTCATGGCTCTCTTACACGATTAGATTACATCTTCCTCTCTAAACATCTATCTCAAAATCTCATTTCCTCTTCAATTGAACCTATTGTAATTTCTGATCATGCCCCAGTGATTGCAGACTTTGATTTGTTTCAATCGCAACCCAGGTCTTCTAGATGGTGGTTCAACAATTTTCTCTTGTAGGACCCTAATTTTTCTTCTTCCTTTACCTCTTTCGGTGAAGAATTTCTCTTGAATGATGATCCAAATTCCTCCCCTTCATTGATATAGACATATTTAAGGCTGCTGCTCGCGGTTTCATTATAAATTTCGTTTCCAAGAAAAAGAAGAAATCTTGTGCTCAACATAATTGCTTATTAGCTAACATTAAACGATTAGAACATCAATTTTATTCTTCCTCCTCTGGGTCTAATTTGCAAGAGCTAGTTCGTGCAAAATTAGACTTCAACAAAATAACCACTGATAATGCTTCATCTATTCTTATTGCACTAGTGCCCGTTATTATGGCGGACGAAATAAAGCTGGCAAGCTTTTGCCCAATTACCTCAAAGCTCGTAAAGACTGTGCGTTAATAGATTCCATTCAAACTCCAGAGGGAAAACATATTTTTAAAGAACAGGATATTTTAGATGAATTTGTGACTTTTTATAGATCCTTGTATACACCGGAATCCTCAGCTTCTGCTTCTTTGATTGACACTTATCTTGCCCAAGTTCCTCCTCCTATCTGTGGTAGTCTTGATGTTAACGCTCTTGAGTCAGATATTTCAAATATAGAAATTTCTAAATCTCTAAATTCACTTAAAAAACAGAAAACTCCAGGGCCAGACGGATTTACGGTAGAATTTTATTTACACTTCTCAAATTTATTACTTCCTAGACTTTTACATCTTTTCCATTATTTTTGTAACACTGGTAAGGCAGAAGGTACTTTTTAGAAGCTACAATTTGCTTGATTCATAAGGAAGGTCATGATCCAAAGCTTTGTAAGAATTATCGTCCTATCTCCCTTGTAAACGTGGATTATAAAATCTTCTCTAAATTGCTGGCTCTATGTCTTGAACCCCTTTTGCCTATCCTAATTGGTCCAGAACAATGCGGCTTTGTTAAAGGCAGATTAACTTCTGATAACTCTTGAATGTTTTTCAATGTTCTGAATAAAGCCTCCTCACTTTCTTATTCCCTAGCTGCAGTATCTGTTGATGCGGAGAAGGCTTTTGATAGAGTCAATTGGTCTTTCTTATTCAAAACCCTAAATTGGCCTGGCTTTGGCCCCAAATGTATTTCTCTTACTTATCTGCTTTTTTCGTCCCCTACTGCCTCTGTTTTAATTAATGGTCTTATTACTCAATTTTTTCCATTACAACGGGGAGTTCGTCAGGGTTGTCCTCTTTCTCATCTCTTATTTGTTTTATCTATTGAACCCTTTATATCTCGTATTTGTCGAACTCTTCTATCTCTGGATTTATCTACAGAGAGTCCCATTTAAAATTGTCTGCCTATGCAGATGATATTTTGCTTTTTATCTCGAATCCCGAGACTTCTATTCCCTCTCTATTACGAGAATTTTCTGATTTTTCTTTGACTTCTGGCTCTAAAATAAATCCAGATAAGACAGAAATTTTGCCCATCACTAAATTTTGTCTTAAACACCATTTTGATTTGATTGGTTTTCGTTGGAATAACTCTAAAATTAAATACTTAGGTATCTGGTTTAATAATTCCATCTTAAACATGGGTAAACTCAACATGAAGGAGGCCTGTGACCGTATTTCTAAACTTCTTTCCTTCTGGAATCCTCTTTTCCTTTCATGGTGGGGACGTCTTGATTCTATTAAGATGATGATCACTCCTATTTTACTATACATTCTTTCCATGATACCTATCCATATTCCTTTTATATATTTTAAAAGATGTGATTCCCTTCTCTCTAAATTTTTATGGCACGATAAAAAGCCTAGAATTTCCTTAAAACGTCTCAAAAAACCAAAAGCTAGTGGAGGAGTAAAATTTCCTGACTTTCGACTATCATACCGCTTTTTCCCTGAAGCAAGCATCCAGATGGCTTCTTACAGACATTACACCTTACACACCTTTATGGGTTAAAATAGAAAGATCTCTTCTTGCTCCTTTTTCTATTAAGGAGATTCTCTCCTTTACTGCAAAGACAAACATCACGTCTCTTCCGCTATTTCGTCACACATGTTCTTTATTAAGACCTCATTGTCAACCAAAGATTTCTACTAGAGAATCCAATCTTCTCTTTGGTATAACAGTCTTATTACTATTAAAAATAGACCTTTATATTGGAAGTCTTGGCGACTTCGAGGTGTAATTTGGGTCCGTGATATGTTCGATGGCATGAACCCTTGTTCTTTTCCTCATTTTCAAGCTACTTTTAACTGTCCACATTCCTAATGGCAAAAGTTCTCAACTCTTATGGAGATAATTCTAGATGTCTTTTACTCTTTCCCCTCTGATGCTCCCCCACTTACATCTGATCCTCTTTTAAAAACGTTGCAACTAATTCCAAAGGCCTCCTTGATATATAATTTCCTTTCCACTCCAGATCCTGTTCGCTCTAAAACAAAACTAGAGCTTACTTGGGAAGCGGATTTGGGTTGTGTATGGAACATTGAATTCTGAAATAAAATCTGGGCAAGATCATTAAAAATGTCTAGATCTGCTTCTTCTTCTCAATCTATGTTCTTTCTATAGCATAGATTGTATTTCACTCCCTATCAATAGCCAAGTTTTCACACAATAATGATGATGCTTGCTGGTCCTGTAAATCCCCTTCAGCTGATTTGTTACATCTTTTATTTTCCTGTCCCTATGTAGCCTCCTTTTGGTTAGATATATGGTCTCTCATATCCAAAATCTCATACCCCTGACCAATAATATAATTTTTGCAGGTAGTTTATCAGATTCTTTACGCTTAGCCCCACATGATAAAGGCCTATTTGATCTTATGTTAGCTTTAGCTTCTCAACAAATTATATCTAACTGAATATGTTCAACTAAACTCTCAATCAAGTCATGGTGGAATAATGTTTGTTACTATAATCGACTAGATATTGCTTTTACCTCCTTCTATAATCCAACTATTTATAGAGAATTATATTGGTTACCATTAATTAACTATTTGAACAACGTTGCAAAAAAAGAAGGTGTTTCCTCTACAAGTTCTGAAAATTTTAAACCTCCGTGCGTTTTTGTTTCTCTACCTTTTTACTCTAGATTATATTCCATTATTATTACACTGCTTTTTGATATGTTAATCTCTTCTTCATTTATTACTAGTATGCAATATTACTCGATCTTCAGTTCCTCAATTATATTATACTCTTTATCTCTTCCCTCCCTTTCAAATGTAAAATTGTAAACAGCTTTCTACTCTGTTTAATTTTGCCTTTCATATCTGTTGTTACTTATTTTAATATAATCTATATGGCTTTCTTTTGTAATTGACCGTGTTTAAATAAAGCTTCTTAAACATAAAAAAAATAACTACAACAAAATATGCGTCTCCCAAACACCCCCAGCATTCCTTGCCCAGTCACCATATAATCCTCCTTACCCACACCGTAGATAATTATTTGCACGTTTTCTTTATAACACGGGTTCAGATAAATAATGTTGTCAAGACATTTCCTGGCCTCACAATAGAGTACCTGAAACCCAGTTCACAAACCAAATTTAAAACACATGATAACATATAAGACTTACAGTTCAAACTGCGCAATTCTCTTTATTGGCCATAACCCTCCAAGAGTTGTAATCCCTTGTTTACTCCACACCAGGAAACTTAGAATGAGGGGCAAAGCGCAGTTAGCGGGCATAACCCCACTGAACACCCCAGTTTTGAGGAGATGGATCTCTGACAAAACCTTCAGTCGAAATTGCACAGCTCCCATTTTTATACACAACCCAACCTAATAAAAGTCTTGCCCAACATAAACTTACAGTCCTAGTTAACCTTCAGTTGACATTGTGCAGTTCCCATTATTGCACTGACAGCGCCCTAATAAAGTTCTCTAATAAACTAATTAACAGATCAAAATCTATAATCAAAACGCCATAATTCCCATTATTACTCACAAGCCAACCTAATAAAAACCTTGCCCAACATAAATCTGTAGGTCCTAGTTATCCTTCAGAAAAATGGCACAATTCCCATTATTACACACAGCCCACCCTAAAAGCGCTTAGTATATCTATGGTCCCTAGATTCAGTGGCGGCTGGCATCTACAGGGAGGAGGAGGTGGGCGGGTGTGCATGCGCAAAGCTTTATTTAAAAAAAAAAAAAAAACATACCTGAATCAACGTCCTCCTGTGTCCTCAAAACCGGACCTCTTCTCAACTGGACCTCTTCTCAACTGGATGCTGAAGTGCGGGCACCAATCCTGGTGCTGCTCTCATGCTGTGACACTGGAGCCCTGCACTTACTCTGACCCAGCTGTCTTCAGACAGCTGGGTTAGAGATTTCAAAGTGCGCATATCTGGCTGGCCGTCGCAAGACGGCCAGCCAAAGAGACATGCACACTTTAAAAAGTGCAAACACAGCCCACCCTCCTCCCTGCTGCTGTCATTCAGCAGCAGCCCCGCCCCTGTCCTGACGCTCGGTTCAGGACGCTGGGATGAAATATAAAATGGTAATGTATTACCATTTTATTTTTCATCTTTGGGGGTAACTTAAGTGGCGTGACGCTCCTCCGCTCCAACGAGGAGCTGCCCCTGCCTAGATTATCCTTTAGTTAAAATTGCATGTTTCCCATTCTTGCACCCAACCCATTCTAATAATGTGCATAACATGTCAAAGAATAAAATTCCTAGTTAATCCCTCCTGCAATAACTTGATGCACCAAAAGTTAGAAAACGATATCAAAATTTCAAACAGTATTTGGTTAATATGTTCTTCCTCTTGTTATGGCACTGAGATAATTGCCTATTGCTGTAGGTCTGCCACCGCTTTCATGTATCGTAGGAAGCGGATAGACAGGTGACACGATTCACCTCTTAGGCAGCAAAGAATTGTATCCCTTCAGGGCGTGAAATATTGGTCGTAACCAAAACTGCCTCACAGGTTTTAGGCTTTCACAGATGAATATCACGTGTAGCAACAATTCCTCTGATATACTGCATAATCTACATTGTTTACTTATATCTCCATTTTGGCAACCATACCAGTAGCATCTTAGGGGTATCAATACACATTGCAGCCTCATAAGTGTATTTTTTGCCTTGTTGGTAAAAGGTAAACTCAGAAAATCTGGTAGGGAGCCCGTAGTATACAGATCAGCTGACCAACTGCAGTGCACCTTGTTCCTTAAGTCACATAGATCTTGGGCCACTGATAATGCTTTTGAGTTCTTCATTAGCAATTTTGCTATAGCATTATTTGAGAAGTTTGTGCTGACAAGGTTTTCCGTGTTTAACTTGTTTAACTTTATTAGGACTTCATTAGGAATGCGGCGTACAGTGACAAAGATTTTGGGCATATGGCATCTTCTATTAGACAAGACAAAGTGAGCAAATTATCCTTCATGCAACAATTTCTTTGAAACCGAAAATAGAACCCTGGGATCAATTGTTTTTCAGCTGCCCAAGCTTCCAACTCCTCAATAGGTAATCGGGCATAGTATTTTCCCTCTACGTCCAATAATACTATCATATGGTAATTACTCAGTGATAGTCAGCTCCCCTTCTTATGTATTGATACGAAAATGGACCCTTGCCAGCTATCAGGAACCGTACTTGTGGGGTAGCATGCTATCAGCATAAACATACATTAAAACCAGCCCCACACAGATTGGTCTGATTTGAGAAGAGCAGCAGGCAATCCACTTGGCCCCGGGGCACCAGACCCTCTTAGCTTACTTAGCATCCTACTGACTTTTCTTTTGCTGGGCCACTGACTTCTTGCTTTAGGATATGTTTAATCTCTTACGGGAGGCTCCTCCCTTACTGACGTCAGTAGCGGATTCTCACAAGCCACGAGACTCAATACTTTTGGAGTGCCCTTTGATGATTCTATTAATTGGAGATTCTTCTCCCTCTACTATGAAGTTTTTTCAGAGAATACATTCTCTCCCCACTTGTTAGTAATGTTGGCCTTAATAGCAGACGTGAGGCATCCAGTTTTTATAACTGTTGAGTATATTCCACTGATTTGGTGGAATACTGAAATTTGTTTTTTTTTGCCTTGGCTGAGTTTGTTAGCAAGGCCCCAAAATGTCCTCGAGTATCTTGATTTAATGGCTGATTGGAGTCTGGTCCAATTTCGTTCATCATTCTATATTTTAACAGCCCATCCTTGCTTTCTATAACCTGGTCTCAAAAATGTAATTTTATCTTTCAACTCCTTAGATGCAGCCTTTTTTCTACTATGATTTTGTGGACTGTTCAATTCTTAATTTCCTGGCCCCCAAGTGGAAGCCGGGTCTGGATTGTGAGCATTTTCCCAATTGAAAAACACAATATGGGCCACTGGGTCTAGAGATATATTGGTGAGGTGTTGAGGTATCCCTTTCTAAGGACGATTCCCCTCCATCTCAGATCTTCCATCTCAAGGAATTGCTGTCCATCACATATATTGATTACAGCCCACTCATCTTCTTGCGCTTCTTTTGCGTTTCTCAATACTGATAAGGATTTCTCAGAGTACCTCTCTTTTTGTTGGTGTTTCCATACTAGTTGAGGAGATGGATTGAATATTACTGCTCATCGGTTATATTGATGACGGTAGAGCTTTTTGCCCCAGGAGGCAAAAAAAAAGGTCTATTTTGTTCAAACCTGTGCACAAGTAATTCCTCTGTTAGACCTACCTCTGTTTGTTTAGTACTTTCCCCCTGTCCTGCTGGCTTGTATGCCACACATTAGATGTCCATGGATTTAAAATGTTTCAATCCTGGGAGTTGTGAAGCTAATGTGAGTATGTTCGATCTGTTAAGTATATCCCGTTTACCACATGATTTGTATTCCAGATGACGAGTGACACTACAAGCCCCTTTTGTATAGCATCTGGTGCTATTTACCACTTTTATCTTTGTTCCTGATGTTATTCGATCTTCTCCTGCATGTTGTAAAAACTCGCCCATTGGCCAGGCTAGTGGAAAATATTACTTATACTTATATATTTTTATATAATATTGTGTGGAGTCTCTTTTGTGGTGAGTTAATTGAATTTCTGTGCGAGTGTGTTGTGTGAACGCTTTACACATTGCCTCTGATGATAAGCCTGCCTGCTCTGTGCCAAGCTACCGGAGGGTGAGCACAGGTTATCTTTGGTGTGTAACGGACTTGCCCTGACTAGAGTGGTGGGTTCTGTCTGGCTTAGCCGCATGCCCTAGCCCACCAGAAACCTCATTTCTAACATTGACCTTCCAACAATTTGCCCAACAGTGGGAACAAAGAGATGGGCAGATAATTTGTGAGGTTTGTGGGGGCAATATTGGCATATTGGCTTTCTTTTCCATGGCCTTAAGCTGCACAGCTTTCCAGACCAAGGGGATTGTTTACGTGTTTATTGATAGATTAAACAAGGACACATTGCAAAGGCCAGCTGATTAGGGAGTAGGGCTGCAATTCTAGGAGGACAAAGATCTAGAGGAGAGCCAGATTTGGCTTTTTCAAGGGATATCTGGATAAGTTCTGGAGTGAACGAATAAAACTTGACTAAGCTGCAGACACTGTTAGAACCAGTGGGACCAGTGGAAGATTACAGGAAGAATATAACTCCCTAACCTTTGGTCTGAGTACTTTTAAAACCTCAAACCATCAGAATATTAAAGACTCAAACAAATACAAATCAGCCAAGGGTTCCTGAATGCTCTGATACCAGGCCATGGCAGTTTCAGGGTAGCTACAGAAAACATGTTTCAAAGCCTTCCTGCAGAAGTTGCATACTTACCTCAGGGGAACAGCTGATTGGAGAGAGATTATTAATTAGAAGTTTTCTGCTAAAGAGGGCCAATGATTGTTATAAGAATTCTTTACGGGCTCTCTTCTAGATGCTTGGATCAAAAGAGACAGGAAGAGATAAATCAAGGTTTTAAGACCCTCTCCTTTCTATCTCGAACCTGACAATTTCCAATGATGGTAGGTGGCTAGCGAAAGTAGAGGTTGGAATACAGGGAGAGGGGCTAGCAGATGAATCTATTCCTATGCTACTGCTATATGACACACAAGAGGGAACCTCTGAATCCTCACTGAAACTCGGAGAATGAGAGGAATCTAGGGAAAGGCATATAGTAGGACTCCTGGTCAAGCCCTCAGCAGTCATCTGTTCCTATGGCTACAGGACCTTCATCCTAAAAAAAAAAGCTGAGGTAAAGGATAATGAGGTGATTTGTAAAAAAGTCTACTTTCCAGTTCCCAAATAGAAAACAAATCTCCCAAAATACAGGGAGGTGGAGTGATTGACCGGCTTTTTGACTGACCGGAGCTGCCCCCACCCCCCCTCCCCCAGAGCCTAGAGACCCTCACGGGTGAATAGCACGCTTAAAACCCCCTGGTTGATTGATTGATAACTTCTGTAAGGAAGGAAGGACCCAACTCAGTTGATCCGCCTGGACATTGAATATCCCCCGAATATGAAGCGCCTTGATTGAAAAAAGATTCTTCCTTGCCATGAGGAAATTAAGAAAGTTGGATGGTTCAAGGCCAAGGACCCTGTCTTGAACTGACAATTTACATACGTTTTTGTCACTGTATTTTGCGTGTTTATCATCTCTGCTGAATCCTGAAAAAAATGAAGCTTTAGCCAAAACGCCATTATTCCTCTCAATTTGGAAGACAATTTTTACCTGCCATGAACAAAGACCCTGAGTTGAATCTGACCCAAGAGGTGCCCCCCAAACCTAGTCTACTGGCATGTGTTGTCAGTATCTTTGGGTCTGAAAAAGAACACAGGGTTTGTTTGGAAATGGTCTTTTTGCTGAATTCTTTTTGTTGGCTTTAGGACTCTAAGCACTTTAATACTGCTGACCAGTGCTAAAGTGCATATGCTCTCTCCTCTAAACATGGTATAATTGGTTTACACCTGTTTGGCATATTTAATTTACTTGTAAGTCTCTTGTAAAGTAGTATACCACATACCCAGGGCATGTACCTTTATTGCTACTAGTGGGCCTGCAGCACTGATTTTGACACCCAGACAAGTAGCCCTGTAAACATGTCTCAGGCCTGCCACTGCAGAGCCTGTGCCACTTCAACTTGGCATGTAAAACCCCTCTGCTAAGCCTCAAACTCCCCCTTTATTATAAATAAGTCACCCCTAAAGTAGGCCCTGGGTAGCCCATAAGGCCAGGTGCTGTGAACTTAAAAGGTAGGATATGTACTTTTAAGTTTTGCATGTCCCGGTAGTGAAAAACACCTAAATTCATCTTTCTCTAGTATGAGGCCTACTTCCCTCATAGGTTAGCAATGGGAATTCCTTAGTACACTTTTAAGCTGTAATTCCTGATTAGAAAGGAGTAGCTCTGCCATGTTTTATATCTTTAGAATTGTAGTGATAAATTATCTTTACTGGTAAAGTTGGATTTAACATTACTGTTTTAGAAATTACACTTTTAGAAAGTAGACATTTCTCTGCTCTTACAGCTCTATGTGCCTGCACCTTGTCTCTAATACAGTTCTGGGGTGGGTGACAGCTACACTTTGTGCATTCCCTCTAGACAACCAAAAACACAGGAAGGTTAGGTGTGTCTGAGTACTCATCTGCATTCTGATGGCTCCTCCTGGGCAGGAAGGGAGGTAAGAGGCGACACATACACCTGAACAGGTAGTGCCCTGCCCACACACAAAGGGCTGATTACCCCCACAGTTAGTCTAGAGCCAGGGCTGGCATGAAAGAGCTTCTGTGCACTTCATAGCCCCTTCTTTGAAGTCACCCCGACTTCAAATACACAACTTAGTATAAGTACTATGGCTCTGACCCCACCAAATCACACACTTCTGGACCTGTAACTGAACTCTGTCAGAAGAACTGCTGTGCTGCATCAAGGACTGACACTGCTGGAAGGCTGATCTGGAAGACGTGCTTTTCTGCTGTGCTGCCCTGCAGCCTGCTGCTTTCTGACTCTGATGAGGGAGAGCTGGACTCTGCCTTGCAACTAAAGGGCTCTCCAAGTGCTGGTTGGCTTGCCTCCTGTTGCTTGACACTCAGGGCTATCAAAGTTTCTACACTTGCTCCTGTGCCTGGTTCACTGGAAGTGGACCAGATGCCGGCACCAGAGAAATAGATTCATCTCCAGCCTGCCTCTAACTGAACTGGTGCATCGCTCTTGGAACCAACATATCACCTTGAGATCCCGACACATCAGAACTGCGCATCGCTGCTGCTGCAGTGTGGAGAGATCGATGCATCCCCTTGACTGCATGGAGAATGCATCGCACTTCGGAACCAACGCATCTCAGCACAGCTCTTCGCTTTCCGAACTGACAAATCGCCATCACTGCATGGAGAAGATTGACACATCCCCTCGACTGTGGGTTTGACATAGACGCATCACTCGTCTGCACCTTCGCATCTCACTGTTGCGACCAGGATCAAGATACTCTGGGGCTTATTTACAAGCCCCTTGCGCCACTTTTGCGTCACTTTTAACATGGGAAAAATGACGCAAAAGTGGCGCAAGGACTGTAAATAAGCCCCTCTGTTCCCGGGCTTCCGTGGCTCCTGTACTTGGCCTGTGCTCCATCGCGGTCTGCATGAACTGCTGACTTTGCCCTGGTCCAATGCGACCAGATAACCCCTGTAGGAGCTTATTGCTTCTAAGCACTAGAAACACATTTTCATTCTTAAAAAATTCATCTACTTATTGGATTTTTGTCATTGTGGTCTTGATTTATTTATAAAATTATTGTCTATATTTCTAAACCAATGTGGAGTCTTTTTGTGGTGTTTTCATTATGTTACTGTGGATGTGTGTTGCACAAATACTTTACACATTCCCTCTTTAGATAAGCCTGACTGCTCTGTGCCAAACTACCGGAGGGGGATCACAGGTTATCTGACTTGCCCTGACTAGAGTGGTGGTCCCTACTTGGACAGGGTGCCTACCTCTGCCAACTAGGGACCTCTATTTCCAACAGGGTTGCTATCTGCAAGGTTGAAAGAAGTAGTCTAATCATGATAATTTAAATAGAAATATTCAAATGACGCTGAATAGTTGGAGACACTGGGTTGAAACTCGTACTCCTTCTATGATGGGGACAAATGTTGAAGGATAAGAGAGACCACTTGTCCTTGGTGTATCCAGGCCCAAGGACTGACTAACAGGGCTGATGCCTGGAGCAAAAAGAGACAACAAATCTCTTGTTATCACATTCTTACTATTGTATAATATTTGGGCGCAACTGTATTCTGTTGACTCAGCCACTCACCATCATTATCTGGATAGAAGCAATGTCCTAGCAAAGCTCTCTTCTAGCGATTGGTTTTAATGTTGCAAAAATGTAGTCCTTCTTGATACTGGAAGAAAACCCTCGTTTCTGCCTGTCCTGAACCATGCTCTTACGCATTCCAGGCTCTGAGTTGGCTGGAGTTGAGACTTTGACTGATTGATGACAAATCTCAAATCTTGTAGCTTCTTAATTACAACAGTTGGGTCCTTGAGATCTTTTGCAAATGAAGGGAACTTAATTAGGAGTTCAATTAGATAAGGGTTAACCCCTGATACTCGTGTCATGGTGAAGCACTATTACTGGAGCCAACACTTTGATGAAAACTCCTTGTACTGTCCTCAGACTGGAGGATAGCACTCCGACTTGTCAGTGATAGCCCCTGGGGTACTTTCAATATATGTCTCTGATAGGAATGTGAAGATATACACCCTTTAAGTCTACTTTAAGAAGAAAGTCTCTCACTGAATTCAATGTAGTTAGCTCTTGGGAGAGAATTCTTCTTAAAGTTTATTTTCAGAACACATTTGCTGACTGATTTCTTTGCATACTCTATTCTCATGACAATTTCTTTAAAAGAAAGACTAATGAGTGCCAACCCAACCCTTTCTCCTGGTGCAATACTGGAAATGAACTTCTTCAAAGTCATTGAAATGATGCTGTCTACTAAATCCTTTTCGTCACCTGGTATCTGACCAGGGGTTTTCAATGAAGTGCATACCTGGAGGGACTATGCAAAAGAAACAATTGATGGACGGAATGCTGGACAATGCAAACATTCACCCCCAGTCACAAGGATCTGGGTTTAATCCATCATTCTTTTGCTCACCACACCACCCCAGTTTGGACCCAGCCATATGCAAATCAGTCTTGACCCTGTTCCTTGAAGGAACAGTCCAGCCCGAACTGCCAAGCCAGGTCCTCCCTGGACCGGAAACAAGCATCCTGGGACCGGTTTCAGGGCATCACCCTTCTTCAGCCAGGCTAGCTTGAATCCAGTGGTGTAGTGAGCACGGGACCCACGGCTGGGCATACCCTCCCCACTTAGGGCGACATATGCAAAAGAAACAATTGATGGACGGAATGCTGGACAATGCAAACATTCACCCCCAGTCACAAGGATCTGGGTTTAATCCATCATTCTTTTGCTCACCACACCACCCCAGTTTGGACCCAGCCATATGCAAATCAGTCTTGACCCTGTTCCTTGTAGGAACAGTCCAGCCCGAACTGCCAAGCCCGGTCCTGGAGGGACTAAGCAGAAGCCTACAGATTAGCCCTTCAACATAATTTCAAAGACCCACCTTCTGAAACTGACTAACTACAGTAAAACAGATAGATGTATTCTCCTGTAGCAACGTAATAATCCACCTTCCCATTATGTCAGCACTTGGAAGGTAGCATTTATTCTTTATTAGGTATTGAACAAATTGATAAGCCTTGAGACAATTGCAAAGCATATCATTTAGAAATTAAAGCACAAAAATTAGCATTTGAATACCCATGTGCCATCCTAACACAATGTATCCCATGTCCGACTATTCATGTCTATCTCCTACCTGCTCCTGGTGAATAGCATATGCCAACATGTACTTCAAGTGGAATATATCTACTTTTAAGAACCCCGTTATGAGTTAAGAGGCAAATTCTCTAAACACACAGGGATTGGAATTACCAGCTGTGTGATAACAATCACACCCTTGTAGTTTTTTGCAGATAAATTTCAGCATGGTAAATCTGCTAAAATATATTGGTGGAATAGGCCGTGCAAAAAGGAAAAACATGAGAAATTCGGTATTTTAAAGACCGATTCTGCACATCTCATTTTACTGTTGATAATTTGTAATGGGCAGAATAGATCTGTGAGAAAGTGGTTTATTATTTGCTGTGGATTTGTGCCCATTACAAGTAATAAAGTCACTCTCTTTCTAAGCCTAGTCAAAGGTTTCAGTAATTTAAACGTGAGCTCAAAACTTGGAAGGTGTGGCACAGAGCAGACAGGCTTAACTTAAAGAAAGTGTGTTAAGCGTTTAGAAGTACTAAACAGTTAATAAGTCAAAAACACAGCACAATAAAAATCCCACTCCAATTTGGAAAAATAGAGTGAAATATATTAAATGAAGTGACACCAAAAGGACAAAAATCCAAAAAGAGGAACTAGATACTAATTTTTAAAGTTTAAAGTGCCAAAAGGGCAAAGGGCGAACGGTAGTCAATGTTTATGGTAGACCAGGACCTAGGTGCAATTTGAGGCCAACCCTGATGGATTGTAGGTCAGATACACCAAAAAGATTGACCCTGCTAGGCCTTTGAAATAGAGGAGTCTGAAAACGTCCCAATCTGAAAAGAGATGTTGTTTGTCTAACAAAAACTCTTCCCACTGGGATAAAACTGAAATTCAGTCCTAGAATATGGAACTGCCAGTCAGATACTTTTCGCAGTCATTCCCCTTGAAGCTCGACAACTCTGGAGAAAAAGTTTAGAAAATATCCCCAAATTCCTTTGGTGCCCAAACAACAACAGGAGAACACATCCAACTTCCATAGGGCCTCAGGTGGAGCCCTAAGAGACTCTCAGGGTGTCAGGCAGAGGGCAACAGCAAAGTCCATTCCAGGTTCAGTTGCCACTGTTCATCTGGGATACTTCAAGAAACATGTTCTCTTCAGCTTTTTTATGTTCCTTGAGCCACCCGAAGGATGAGCTTTTTGATCCTTGAAGATCTCTCTTTCCATGGAGTTCAAGTGAAAGGTAGTGCAACTTTCTCAGATCCTGCTCACAGGTCACAGATGCCAAGTACAGCAGGTTCAGTCCACCTGGTGTCCTTTTGCAAGTCCAGCAGTGTTTGGAGAAAGGCTACGTAAGGGTCTTGCTTTGTAGGGTTCGCCAACCTGTGGGTGCGTAGACACCCTAAGACACTCCTAGTTTGTGTCTGACAAATGGAGTAACGGCCCAGTGGCCCTGACTTTTGCATGACTCCCTGCTTGCTTTACTGCAAACTGGCCTAAAATGGTATGTTTCAGAGAAATTTCAAGATGGCAAAAGTCTTCAGCAATGGTAAACTTGGGCTCTGAGTGCTGTGTGTCTGTGTGGGGAGCGTACTATGGTAATCTGAGTACTCTTCCACATCTAGCACTCAAATTTCAAACAGGAACTGTTCCCACAGCAAACCCAGAGACAGAAGTCTGGTAGGGCAAAAACATGGTCCTTCAGTAATCAGACAGGCGATAAACAAGAATTGCCCTAGCTTTCTGTTTGCTCTCTTTGAAGGGAACAAAACTTTTACATGTACTTCAGACAGACCTCTCATGCTGGATTTGACACTGAGGTGTCAACAGGAGGGGCACAGCCCTATCCTGCATATTCTACTGACCTCACAGAAGTCATCTATGCCCATTTAGGTCAGGCTATTATGTGCTCCTGGGAGGAATTTCACACCTCACTCACATCTCATTCAAGGCTCAGGATTGGGTGGGAGTAGCTTATGAGTTAATGGAAATTATCCTCCTGAAAGCTCAGGAAGGTGAAGGTGAAGGTTATTAAAAATCTAACTTCACCAGTGAATTGGATTTTAATAACGATTAAAGATTAAGGTTTAATTATTTATCTAGCTGGTTCATTTCCCAAGTCAGTAGTATTAGATATGCCAGGCACAGTGAAAATATCTTGTAGAACCTTGTCACTGAAGGGGCATGTTAACTTTAATTTACAAGGCCTACATAGGATGACATATTCAGATTTAAAAGGGAGGTTTTTTACTTGTTAGAAAAGATGATTTTAACAGGTTTCTCTGCAGGTTTATTCTGCAGTAGTCAGGCTACAATGGTAAGCCTGAAGCCTTGTTTTTCTTGTCACAATCAATCAGGGATTGTAATCAATCAATCAGGGATTGTAAAGCGCGCTACTCACCCGTGAGGGTCTCAAGGTGCTGGGAGGGGTCAGCAGGTCCGTTAGCCAAAGAGCCAGGTCTTGAGAGTCTTCCTGAAGGTGTTCAGGGAGGGGGAGCGTCTGATGTCTGCCGGTAGCTCATTCCAGGTCTTGGCCGCAATGTGAGAGAAGGATCTTCCGCCTGCTCTGACTCTGCGGATGCGAGGGGTTTCAGCCAGTGCGAGGTTGGAAGATCGGAGGTTTCTTTTGGGTGCGTGGAAGTTGATTCTGTCGTTGAGGTATTTGGGTCCGTTGTTGTGTAGGCATTTGTAGGCGTGAGTGAGGATTTTGAAGGTGACTCTTTTCTCCACGGGGAGCCAGTGGAGTTGTCGTGGGTGGTGGCTGATGTGTTCGTGCCGGGGGATGCCGAGGACGAGTCTGGCGGCGGTGTTCTGTATAGTCTGGAGTTTGCGGAGCAGGGACTTCTTGATGCCGGCGTAGAGTGCGTTTCCATAGTCCAGTCTGCTGGTGATGAGTGCGTGGGTGACTGTCTTCCTTGACTCAGGGGGGATCCATTTGAAGGTTTTGAAAGTATGCAGAGGGTGTTGAAGCAGCTGGATGTGACGGGGTTGACTTGTCGGTTCATGGTGAGTGATGAGTCGAGTGTCACACTAGTGGATAGTACAATAAGTGCTGCAGTCCATGGGTGACATTTAACTTTCTATGGCATAGGTGCAGTTTCTACACCATATAGGAGAATTAAATACACCAACCAGAGATTAGCCATTCTCTGTATGTGTTGGGGGTCAGAGCACATACACTTGCACTCGACAGCATTGCCCCAGTGTGCAGTCTAAAAATCAGAAATAAAATTTAACAAAAAAAATGCTATTTATTTGGTGTCATCAGTTTAATCTTACTCAAACCGAAGACCTTTTTCCTCTGTATTTTCAGTTAACTGTTAGTATAATTGCAAAATGTAGCCCCATCTAAAGTCTGTGAGGGAAATTTAAAACTGCAAATGGAATGGTTGACTTTCATCTTTATGAATTTCTGTAAGAATTTTTTTTTGCTATCAGTAGAACTGCAGTCTTTCATATTGATGTAATCTGTGCAAGGACATCCGTTGACTATCAATGAAAATGCAGGTTTGGTCCTCATGGCCTCTCTGAGCATTTGTCTGTTGAATGTTAGTGGAAATGCAGTTTTTGTACTGCATTGAATCACTCGAAGTACCATGTGGCCAACATGTAATGCTTTTGGAGACATCTGTTGTCTGTCTGTTATATGTGATGCCGCACCAATCATGTCATAAACAAGGTCATAGTTGATGCCAAATATGATTTCATCCATGACATCCTTGTGACTTCATCTCTAATGGTGTTATTAGTCATGGGGTGTGTTTTATTAGCTTTTACATAATAGCTAGTGCTCCGTCAATGTATTTATTCATTTTTTCTGTGAATTTCTATTTTTTTTATGCAGGCCAGTATGCGATTGCAGTAGAGTATCATAATGTCTCTTTAACAGAGGCTTTTAGTTAACTTGTTACGTTTTATAATAATATACCTTGACCAGAAAATGTCAAGTAGATACAGGGCACATAGTATTGGCTGTGACGATTGTATGTCAAAATATCAATAACATAAGCATCATGCTGCCAAAATATTGTGGACAAAATACGGAGGACCAAACTATTGTTAAGGTAAGTGCATAAAGGTAAGTATAGATTTACTATTCTTAATTCCACATCTAGGTACCTTGAAACTATACACATCACCAAGGTACATACATATTTACCTATATGAACTTACGTCACAATATTTTGGTTCTCAATGTTTTGCCCATGATATTCCGGTAGCACAATATTCTGGAGCCAATATTAAGGTGGAATGCTGGCTACGACCAAGCCCTTTGTCAAGCACCAGGTCCTGTAATAATATCATGGAATTGCCTGTGGCCATTCCTGTGGATGTCTGACCTTCAGTCATCCCCCATGCCCAGTATTCCTGCCTGCAGTGTGTGTACAGTCCCACCTACTGGGTTGTAGTCATTACCAGTATCTGGTAGCATATAACACACAGGACACATTGACATGATTGTGTTCTGCAGGTACAGTATATGACCTATCCCCAGTACCTAAGCCTAAAGAACCTGAAGGGAATGATCAAATAGCATGCCCTGTGGATGCTGGGTACGAGGCATGACCAGGCTTGACCACGCCCTGTATACAATAGCTGTACTCACAGTAGTAATAATGCACTAAGCACCACACTCGTGATGACCCTGAGTGTTGGAAAGAGCAAATATCCCTCAGACAACACTCAGAACTCAATTATCCACCTCAGATGGAAGGAAGGCTGAGTCTACCTAGCTGGGATTTGAACACCACATTTGTCAGTGGTGAGAGTTTATCTCACTGAGCCATCCTTCCCTCTGGGCATAGGGCAGGCTAAAAGCCAGAGTTACTGGATTCTAGGCATAGCCTTCAGCCAGGCCTTGTACCCTGTGTCCATGTACTTAGTAGCCACCTTATGTCCATTACCCCTGCCAGCAGCTGCCACAGGACATGGCCTCCTATCAAGCTGTGCCTAATACCCATACCTATTGTACTCACATGGCAAGGCCACAGGCTTACCACGGGTACTGGGCACAAGGCAGAAGGTATGAGCTATGAGTTGTGCCTGATCTCTCTGCTCTCCGTAGCTCCAATGTATTTACTGCAGCCTTTCTCCATGGACAATGGGCATAGACCAGTCCTACATGGAATGTTCTTTACTTAGAACCTTGCCCTCATATTCCCAGTGCACTCGAGGTGGCACAGTGTGTGGTACTTGGCCTTTGACCAGGCTTTATGCTTAGTTCCTAAGGATTACCTTTAGCTATGGCCTTGCATGCTAGAGACAAAACGGTGCCTTTGGCAATGCCTGCATCTACAGTCTATGCCCAGGTTACTCAGAAGACATGGCCTGGGACCATTATCCTCCCACTGTATGTGTGTTTTCGCTTTGTTTGACATCTTCAGAGCAAATCTAGGTTTGCAGGACTCGGGGAACGTTTTGGGCATGTTAAGTATTAAAAATACCCATACGTGGACATTTTAGAATATTGGGTAACAAATATATTCTCTTTTTATAAATCGTCGCCAGTCTTCATTGCGTCTCATGTATCCTCAAAGGACTCCTCGTCAGCCTCTACTGGTCTTTAACTCAATTCACAATGCACTTAATGTGAAGGGAACATGAAATAGCTGCATTTTGTTATGCCATTGTGACTTACATGCGCACAAAAATAATGCAAATGGGTTGTGTTTTTTAACAGAAGTTAGAAAAGCAATTCACAGTTTCACAGTTAGCCCCTTTTCTCCTTTCCGAGAAAAAGTCGCTGAATAAAACTTCAATTTAAAGGAAAAGCAACATGTTAAGCTATTTGGCTAGTTTTAGAATGACATCATCTGTTCGTGTCACTGCAGTGCTATTACCCACTGGAATAAAAAGGAATACTTCGAAATTAAAAAGTTTGAAGTATGTTAAATAAGTGCATTTTCAGAGCAAAGTCAGCAGTAGGCAGCGTTCATGCAGTGATAATGAAGTGGTTTTGCACTGTGTTGCTTGAAAAACTTTTTAACTTGAAAAATGTAAATTGCAGACAAACTGGGATAAATTAATGGGTTTACTGGAAGCATATGAAGGAGCTTAGAGACAACTTTGCAGTTAGTCTAAGAGCAGCAGGCACTGTTTTTAATCTTCTTTCAAATGTATCACAGTCCATTTGATGAACTATAAAGCATTTTTCACAGACGAAACTTCAAATGTTTAGGTGCCCAACGTTCATTAAAGTAATTTTGAACTCATACTATGACTGAAGAATTGGATCTCTTGAACAATGTTCAGGGTACTTCAATTCTAGCTATGAGTATCACTCACAATGTTAATGTTAACTGGGGTTTATAGAGCGCGTAATCACCGACAGGTCTCTTAGCGCTGTGAGAGAGTAGCTAAACCCCGCCAACGGTAGATTGTGCATACTCCAGGTCAGAGCCTATGATGTGCCCAAGCCTCTGTAAAGAGAAGAGTCTTGAGTCTTTTCCTAAATGGGAGAAGGGCGGATTCCTTACGTAGGCTCTCTGGTAGCTTATTCCAAAGTTGAGGGATCCATACAGAGAAGGCTCGGCCGCCTTTTGAGGTTGTTTTGAACCGCGGGCAGGCTAGTAGGCCTGCCTCGGACGACCGGAGGGTACGTCCTGGCACATAGCTCCCTAGGCGCTCCTTGATGTATACTGGGGCCTGACCATGGAGGGCTTTGTGGGCGATGCAGAGGCCCTTGAACCTGGCTCTCTGTTTGATGGGGAGCCAGTGCAACTGCTGCAGTAAAGATGTTGCATATGCACGTCTTGGGAGCCTGAACATCAGCCTAGCTGCGTTGTTCCTGGCCACTTGTAGTGTAGTTAGCTGTTTCTCAGGAAGTCCAATATACAGGGCGTTGCCATAGTCCAGCCACGACACAATCAATGCCGACACGACCATCTGCAGCATGGCAAATGAGAGGAGGGGTGCCAGGTTCCACAGTTGTCTCAGTAAGCCCATGCAGGTCCCGACCACGGTGGACACTTGGTTCGACATGGTGAGCTTGGCATCTATTTTGATTTGATGCCTAGGCTCTTTACAACAGGGACTGGCGTAGGGGTGGTACCCAGCTCTTGCAGCCAAAAGAGGTCAGTCCAGGGGTTGTTTCCGGTGGTAATTGCTAAGACCTCTGTTTTGTCGGGATTGATTTTGAGCGAGTTGGTTGTCATCCAGTTGACAGTATACCTAAGTATATTTTGCACGCGCACGTGGGCATGGGAGGAGTTGTCAATTTGGAGGATTAATTGTGTGTCGTATGCGTAGTTGAACACCTGGCAGTCCATGCGGGCCAGAGCGGCCACGAGTGGCCGAAGATAGATGTTAAAGAGTAGGGGGGACAGCGCCGAACCCTGAGGGACTCCGCAGGTTAGTGCCCCGATGCTGGACCCCCGGTCTGCCAGTTGGATCCTTTGTGTCCAACCTGTCAGGAAGGAAACAATCCATTGATGTGCCAGCCCACAGATACCCAACTCTGAGATCCGGGACAGTAGTTGGTCATGATTGACCGTGTCGAATGCCGCTGTCAGGTCTAGTAGAACTAGGGCGCACAGCTTCCTGCTGTCGGCCGTGAGTCTGAGCTCATCCAGCACCGACAGCATCACCAGCTCTGTGATGTGGTGGGCCCTAAAGCCTGCCTGCCGCACCTGGAGTAGCTGTTGTTCCTCAATGAAAAGTGATATGGGTTTGAGGACATGCTATTCCACTACTTTCGCCAGGAAGTAAAGCTGGGAGATGGGCC
This sequence comes from Calotriton arnoldi, assembly GCA_963921515.1. Classification (NCBI taxonomy): domain Eukaryota; kingdom Metazoa; phylum Chordata; class Amphibia; order Caudata; family Salamandridae; genus Calotriton; species Calotriton arnoldi. The sequence goes on from CAWUFW010020109.1 coordinate 143,211, forward strand.
TATAGATCTTAAGACTGGCTGCATCTGCCCCTGGTTTTTTCAGTAGGGGGGTGACAATCTCAACAAATATATCTGAATACATTAAAAATATGTTTCTTCCTCAGAGCACCAGTGTCAGTAGGCAGAAACAAATCAGGAAAATATGTGTATAGGGAAAAGGCCTTCAAGAAAACAAGCATTGGCAAAGCCAGTAGGTTTCACCTTGAATAGTGCAGAGACAGAAAGATACAACATGCATGCATTGGTACCAATGCGTGTGTAATAGTGTGAACACACATACACACACACCCTCCGACCCCCCCACCAGCTGACAGACTGATGCACAGTGAATCTCTTACTGGCACCCATAATTAACATATATACAGGCACACATGAACACTAACCAAAAGACCTTCATTCAAGCACCCATAAACGAATAGGACACTTTACCCCGCATTTTTTACTCTGCATGCCATTACCCCACATTTTTTACTCCGCAAAAACATTTACAATGCAGGGCTTTACAACGCAATCCATTACAACGCATTCCCCATTCCAATGCAATTACTATTCTAACTCCACAGGGCGTTACTTTTGGGAATGCGTTGTAACAGTTTTGTGGTGTAAAGCCCTGCATTGTAAAAGTTTTTGCGGAGTAAAAAATGCTGGGTAATGGCATGTGGAGTAAAGCATGCGGGGTAAAGGATGTTTCCCCCCATAAACACACAAAAAGGCCTTTCGCTGCTCATGCAAACACACCTTCAAACACTGATACATATTCATACATATGCACGCTGGGACCCACCAAAAACACCTAATGAACGTCAGGCACATGAACATTTATTTATTTATTTATATAGCGCCTGAATCGACCCCCGAAGGGGTATCTCTGCTCTTTGAACGGGCAGCATGGATAAAGTGCAACTACAGCTGGATCAAGAACAGAAAAGGGTAGTCTTGAGCATCGTCGTGAAATGCAAATGATCAGGGCATTGTCTCAAGAGTATAGGGAGTTCGTTCCAGTAACGGGGGCCAAGATGAGAAAAGGCATTTCCTCCTAATCTAGCCTTCCTAACTCGGGGAACCACAAGAAGATGTTTAGAAGAACCTGAGCGAAGGGGTCTGGAAGGTAGGTACGGTGTGAATTTCTCTGAGAGGTAAGTAGGGCCTAGATCAAACAACGCCTTATGGATGGTGCAGCAAACTTTAAATCTTACCCGTTGGCGAATAGGAAGCCAATGAAGTTGCAAGAGAAGAGGGCGGGAGGGAGTCGTAGGAGGGGCATTAAGGACCAGTCGTGCCGCCGTGTTCTGGACTACCTGTAGTCTGCTGAGCGAGGCCTCATTGGCGGAGATCAGCAGCCCATTGCAGTAGTCCAGACGGCTTAATACAAGTGCCTGCGTCAGAGTTTTCCGAGTTGAATCGGGAAGCAGAGGAAAGACTCGACGGAGCAGGCCCATTGTGTGGAAACAGGAGCCAGCTGTCTGAGCAGTATGCTCCTTCAGAGTAAGGGCTTGATCCAATCGGATGCCCAAGTTCTTCACAATAGATTTGGGGGCAGGATAGGCACCCAAATCGACCGGCCACCACTCCGGCGTCCACAGAGAAGGGGCCTCTCCGAAGAGCAGAATCTCCGTTTCCCCCACATTACACTGGAGGAAATTACTCTTCATCCAGTGTGAAATGGCTCTCATACCAGAAGAGATGGACGACTGTACGGATGGAGTGAATTTATCAAATGGAAAGAGCAGCTGAGTATCGTCTGCATAGGATATGGGGGTGAACCCATAAGTCCTCAGGAGATTGGCCAAGGGAGCAACATAGATGTTAAACAATGTGGGGCTCAAACAGGAGCCCTGAGGTACTCCCTTGGACAGTTCCATAGGTGCCGAACGATACGGGCCTAAGTTGACAGTCTGGGAGCGAGCAGATAGAAAGCTCGTCATCCACCGTAAGGCAGAGTTCCTTAGTCCGACCTCCTTTAGTCTTCTGAGCAGTATCCGATGTGACACCGTGTCGAACGCGGCAGATAGGTCCAGCAGCACCAATATCGTAGAATGGCCCTTATCTAGGGTCATCCTGATGTTATCTGTGACCGCTAGCAGAGCTGATTCGGTGCTGTATTTGGGTCTAAAGCCGGACTGGGAAGAATCTAAACACCCAGTAAGTTCGACATGGTTGGAGAGATGGTTGTTAATGTGTTTCTCCAGTAGTTTGCTCAGAAACGGAAGAAGCGAGATGGGGCGGAGATTGGTAAGATCCGTCAAAGGGACTTTAGGGTTCTTACGGATAGGCCTAACCTGTGCCGCTTTCCATTCTGATGGTACATGGCCTTCTCTCAGAGAGAGATTGAGGAGAGATTCGATCGAAGGGGACAATTGATTGGCTAGGGAAGTGACCACTTTGGCTGGAATAAGGTCCAAAGGGGATCCTGATTTTATCTTATGAATCAATGACTCCACCTCTGCCGATGTCAGTGTGGGGAAGCACTCTAATAGCTGAGGGGTTGCCTGTTCAGGTTGGTCAAATGTCATTGGGGCTAAAGGCTGGTGTCCTGGTGAAACAATTTTTTCATAAATAAGCTCTATTTTTTGTGAAAAGTATAGAGCAATATCGTTGCATAACGTTTGCGTGGGTGCCTCAGAGTTTTCACAGGCCTTAGGGTTGATAAAGGACTGGAGAATGTGATGTAAAGTTTTGGGGGCGTTACCAGCCTGGGCTAATTGCGATGCTATATAGGTTTTTCGTGCAATGTTTATGTTTTTATGATAGCTGGACAGGGTGGCGAGAAATCGATCTTTGTCCTTTTCGTCATGAGTGGTGCACCAGCTTCTCTCATATTTCCTGCAGAGTTGTTTCTGTACTCGCAATTGAGGAGAGAACCAGGCAGTCTGTGGGCGTTTAGAGTGATTTGGGAGCGATTTTAGCGGTGCAAGATGATCAATGGCCATGGAAACAGCGGAATTGTATTTTGCCAAGGCTTCTTCTATATTGTCAGGTGCAATATTCCAAGGCATTGAGAAGGAGGCTTGAAAGCTCTCCGGGGTAATTTTTTTCCACTGCCTACGGGTGTGAAGTGTGACAGGATTGGATTTCTTCAACTCCCTTGGGCCTTGGATAAAAAATTCGATTAACGAATGGTCAGACCAAGTTAATTGTTGGGGGGGTTCACACTGAATCCTAGGAGAGTTGGAGAAGACTATGTCTAGTGTGTGGCCAGCTAGATGAGTCGGACCTTCATTAAGTTTAGACAAGCCTAAGAGGTCTAGGTCTGCCAGAAGTGTCTGTGCATCAGCATTGGAGGGGCATTCGCTGTGAATATTAAAGTCACCTAGTAATAGAAAATTACTGCATGCAATCACGTGGGGAGCTAATAGCTCGGTAAGTTGCAATGAAAATTCAGCTAAGGGTCCTGGGGGTCGATAGACTAGGGCCCCCTTCCAACTCACTTGGGAGGAGATGTCTATCCTAAAAACTAGAACTTCCATAGTGGCATTGCAGCGCTGATCCAGCGTAGCAACTTTAATGCTGTCTTTATGCACAATAGCAATTCCACCCCCCATCTTTAGTGGTCTGTCTAATCTAATAAATTTGTAGCCTTCAGGTAAGCCTAACACTATAGAGGGAACAGAATGGGGCTTAAGCCAAGTTTCGGTCAGAAACCCCAGCTCAGGCTGTGCTGAGGACAATAGATCCCAAACCTCAGTACAATGTTTAGGCAGGGATCGGATGTTACATAACAGACTTTTCCATCCTTTCCGAGGCTTATCTGGGGATATGCCTGTAGCGTGGTCAGGAAAGGAGGCGGGTTCAAGGGAGTGAGAGACAACACTGGGGGGAAGACAATATGGTACCTTGTGAATTCGTATCGTCTCCCAAGAATGGCCCTGAAACTGGCAGACTCGGCAAGAAAAAGGGCCTTCAGGGGCTGGCCAGACCTCGATCCGGCAGGAGAGGGATGGATCAGTCCTTAGCTCCATAAGCTCCTGTCTAGAATAGGGCTTGCGGGGAGTAAGGCCATGTGTAGGGATCAGTAAACCAGGGTCTGTGGCTCCTGGTAAACATATGTTTACATTAAAAAAAACAAGTAGAGGGACAAATACAAACAGTCTCCATGCATGCAGGCACTGCAAGTCTACAAATATGCATTCAAAGATGGGTGGGCAAAACATGTTTGTCAGGCTGTATTAGTAATAGACGCCTGAGTGTGAGTGGTTACCAGGGCCGGACTGAGAACTCAAACCACCCTCGGCAATTAAGTCGGACCGGCCCCGGTGGGCGGGGGGTGCTGGTGGGACACACTGCTGTGCTTTTGTTACAAGGGCCGATATTAAAGCAGTGCTGCAAAAACCGGCCCCCGGTAACAAAAACGGCCCCTACCGGTCCAGAACCGGCACCCACCCTTCCGGCCCACCGGGAAAACGTCCCATGCCCACTACAGCCAATGTGGCCCTGGTGGTTACAAGCGAAACTAGATGTCAGGCCCTGATTGGGGTCACCAAGTAGATAAGGGCTACTGGGCCCTAAGCATGGTGGTTAAGATTGTTTGCCACTGTTGTCCTCGGGTCCGTCCTACTATGACTTTGCAAACTGAGTCAAATACAGCCCTTTTGCCCTTGACTGTCAGGGTAGGGCTGGAGAGGAGTCAAAGGCTTTCTAGGTAAGTAGTGTAGAGGGAAAATTGTCAAAACTCAAGCAACAGACACAATTATATGCTATTCGTCCCAGTAATTATCTTTTAGTTGAACAAAAGTAGTTCAATTATGTAGCAAAGTGATATACTACTCCAAAAGGGATTGACGTAAAGGGCTGCATTCTCTAAACAAGGTCTAGTGAAATGATAATACCCTCTATGAAACTACTCCTCCACACCTTTCTTTCTGTCTGCATAGTTCTCCCACATAGGTTCTCTAGGCAAAAGATACAGGTATAGGTGGAGACCAGGCAAAGGGCACTGTCAAGTACCCTACATCTTAGCTCATAGGTCAGATCAACAGCCTTTGGGCCTAACATTTGTGTTCTAGCAGCAAACTTCCTATTTGCTCATATTAATCCCAGACATTGTGCTTCCATGGACCCTTGGATTTGAACAATGTGCTCTACTGACTGCGTGCTCTACTGACTGATTGGCTCCTGTCCAATGCAGGCAGGGGTTCATGTTTGGCAAATGCAGCCTCTGAGGCTGATGCAGGTGGACGCTCATCTTCATCTCAAGCTGCTTATCTTTGGTACCACAAAGCCTTCAGACTGATGCTAGTGGACCTCCAGGCCAATACAGTTGCAACTCATGGAAAGGAACCTCTAGTGACTCATGGTAGGAACTGCACCAGGAGATCCGGAAATGGTCATACTTCGGGACAGCACCAGCTTTACACCCTTACAAAAGTCAGCTTATTATGGGTATTCCACTTGCTAGGAACATGCTCTGCTTTTCCTCCCTCATAGTCTATTTTCCTGCAGACCAAGGTGCCATCCTTCACTCATTGAGCAGGCTGACAGGCTTCCAGGTGTTTAGATCAGTAGCAGTTGGTGTCAGGGAAATGTGGTGAGGCAGCATGGGGGAGTGGGGGAGCAGTGCGGGGGGCCTGCAACAAAACAAACAATAAAAAAAATACCTGCTGGTCTTCTGTTCGCCACTCTTCTGCTCCTCTGAGCACAGGCTGATGCTCCCAGCCTCCCTTACAGCCAATCCAGATGCTGCTTTCATACCTATGAGAGCAGTACAGGGATTGGGCGGAGCTGGCTTGTTTTGCACTCCATCGGGAACTGGGAGCCTGTGCCTGCTGGTCTCTCCACCCAGCAACACAGCTGGGTTGGAGAGATGTCAGTGCGCATGATGGTTTGGTCATCCTAAGACGGCCGGCCAAACTTTCATGCGCATTGACAGCAGTGCCCACCACTCCTCCACCCACTGCTGCAGTGCTGATGAAAAATAAAATGATCATCATTTTATTTTTTGTTTGCCTCTGCAGGCAGGGGCGCGATACTCCTCCACCATAGCGGAGGAGCCGTCGCTAGTTTAGCTAGACCCTCAGGTAGCTAGATTTCAGGTAATGTCCATCACCTCTGGGATTCTGCCGTCTTGAGGTAACATCCCTGATGACACAGTAGTCCTTAAAGGACTTTCTGAAACACAACATTCCTTAGTCAAAAGGAGCTTGGAACTGTGGGGTTGTTTTAGTTACACTTTTCCAAACCAAGTGCACAGTGGAGTGATATCTCTATACCTGGATGTCATCAGCCATCCTGAAGCAGTAATAAGAGATAGACAAAAGGACGGGTCCTGCATAGAAACTTCCTTACCCTGAACAACATAAACTGCAGTCACATCCGTCACCCCTACCTTATACTAAATGGCAGTGCTTAAGAAGAACTAATCAGCAGCCCCTTGATAACAAGACCCTCCCTGAATTTCTAAAAACAGCCCTGTTTCCATCCTTACTCACTTTATTGTCAGGATCTCAATCCAACAGTCACAGGAATGCAGGCAATACACTTCTATGGTCTGGAGAAGCTGTAGCCACCCACCATCTTCTAGCATGCTAACCAGGGGCCATTTAGATCGATCCCACTGGTTCTAGTACTCAGACTCTCACCACAAAGAGTTGTACTACCACACGAGTCACGCACCCATAACACATACATGCACTCAAAATGTCAGCACAAGGACTTGGGGTTCACATACAAAGAAGAGCTTTGCACAAGAAGAGTCAGTAGAGCGTCTTTCTTCTGACACAGGGAAAAGTGGTCATTCTAAAGATTCTCGAAAACTTAGTACGCTGTCACCACCATTTTATGTTAATTACCCTGGGCATGGATGGTAATATATCACCACTCGGAGGGTACAAATTGGACCTCGCTCCAGGTCACAAAACAGGCTCCAGACCTCACATTACCAGAGACAGATCTGGGCATTTTACACACCCTAGATTAGCATGTAGATCTACTTGCAGTCAGGCACTCAAGGCAGGGTTATGTGCCTGGTAACCATGTAGGGGGCATTCCCGTCCCAACACGAGATGTATGCATAGCTGGTGGAAAAATAGGTGTCAAGTGTTAGGTGTAGGGGCTACATATGAATGGAAATAGTCTTAGTAAGAGAAAACATTTAGAAGTAAGAGTAGTAGGACAAGGTGTAAGTAAAACAGGTGTAAGCAAGAAAAACAATGTTCCTAGGTATGAGTTATAGTAGGAGCGAGTGTCGGAGTAAGAGTCAGTGTAAGAAGATGCAAGAGTTAGAGTAAGATGGAATATTTGGAAGTAGAAGTCGGACTTGTTGTAGCAAGGAGTAAGAGCTGAGAGCAAATAGGATTACGTTGGAGTAAATAGAAATAAATAAAAGTGTATGAGTAGATAAGCAAATGTCAAAGTAAAAGTTAGAGTAAGTAGACAGGAGTAAGTAAAACTATGTACAAGTAAGGTTTGAAATGAGAAAAAAGTAAGAATATTGTAAGATGGAATAAGAGACGCCATAAGTAGGAGTAAGAGTAAGGCGTAAGAGAAGAAGTAAGCGAGAGATACTTGAAATAAAAGTAGGAGTTGGAAGGAGTAACAGAAGGCGAGAATAGGACTAAGGAAGAAATGAGTAAGAGATGTATGTCATGGAAGAAAGAGTACAAAGAAGGTAGGAGGGAGTAAGGGGTGTATGCTGAGCAAGTTGTCTTACTACAGCAGCCAAGTGAGACGTAAGGCACTCTGGACTCTTTGTCAGAGATCTGCATTGAACCAGCGACACACTTAACTCCATTGCCACTGTACCTGCTGCCCGAATAATAGTACCGCACCTACTCCCCAGTCCTGCTAGACTTGATTAGAGTATGGCGAATTAATCTAATGCGAAATCTTTATTTCCAATTTAGACAATGGTGTTAGTGTGAACATTTCTAACTTAATGCACCATTTATTTTGGCGGATTGCTGGAGGCCGGAAGTCCCAAATGGCAACAACAGAGTGAAGGCGCACAGCAGAATCCAAAGGTATGTTCTTTGATGTGCTATGGCAACAGGGTCTTACGTTTTGAAACACGTGTAACCTATTAATTTTCTGAAAATGAATCGTATGCTTACTTTTTTCTGTTCTCTAGTCCACGGTAAACTACTGGTTCCAAATTGGAGCACCAAGATTAGCCATTTAGCACTTAATTGTCAAGGCAGCTAGACAGAGCAATCAATGGCTTACTTAGGGCAGTGGTGTGGGATAGAAACTCAGAAAGCAATATGCGTACTCACAATGGTTAATAAATGGAGGGAAAGCCAGAGCTTTGACTCAATTAAAAAAACAGTATTTTAACCTCTTCACACAACAGGTGATGACTAAACACAAAAATCACATCAGAATCTATATGAGGGTATTGCCAAATGATGAGTACCAGAGTATTACTGCAGTCAAGTCTTATGCAAGCTATATTCAGACATTTGGGAAATGTTCCTGGATTTAATAGTTCCACTGTTATGACTTTCAATCATCAGTGTCCAGATAGCTTTTAGTGACAGGTTGCTCTCACCAACTGCAATCACTTGGTCTAAAAAGCATTCATGTCGCTCGGTCAGCAAGACCACAATGATGGTCCAAGTGAACTATTTTTTGGCATTTTAATGCTAAATCGGACATAAGATAATCCAGCTGTCCAAAATGCCCTGTTGCAGCAATGGCCATGGGCATTAGATTTTAGATACGTAATTTGGCTCCCCTTACGTTTGCAGAATGACCACTGGACGCTGCTGCAGCTTTATACAATGGTAAAGCCTGCAGTGATTAAAAGGTTACTTTCACTAAAATAGGCTTTTAAGAAGCCAGGTACCCATTTTTTACATTATAAAATTATACTGAGAAAATAAACACTTTCAGTTTGAACTTCCTGACAAGCAACCCTGCCTATCTAGCTTGTCACACTGCATCAGTACATACTTCAATCATGTTTTCCTCCTGTCCAAGAAAAATTCGAAAACCTATCCAGAACCTAGATAGCTTCCAACCTTGCACTTTGGACCAAATTTGGGAACTACTGATTAATGCCAAATCCGGTTCACCCTCAGACCTTTGCCCTGCTAGAGTCTCTGTAATTTTGCTATCTTGATAGCCCCTTCTATTCTTTCACTCTTTAATCTCTCGTTGGAATCAGCCAAAATCCCACTACTTTGGAAGGCTGCTCTGGTTTCCCCTATATTGAAAAAACAGAATGCCAATCCTAATAGTCTGTCCAACTTCCTTCCCATATCATTTCTACCTATGCTGGTGAAAATGTTGAAAAGCATACCCTAGACATACGAGATGAATTCCTATTGTACTACATTAAGTTGTACACCTCTCGAAGGGAGTGCGACAGTTCGGACCAAGAAAAATACTTAGCAGAGATTGCCCTAGTCTGGTTAGAGAAATTTATGCAAGAGTTTCTAGTGGAACCTTTTCCCGCTGAGGAGATTGCTAGTGCGATAGACGCCATGAATGGTTCCACTGCCCCTGGACTTGATGGGTTTACGGGGGACTTCTACAAGGCATTCAAAGATCTGTTAGCTCCACGCTTGCCTGAGGTCTACAACGAAGCCCTGGAGTGTGGAGAGTTGCCCCCTACTCTGCGTGAAGCAGTAATCATATTGCTACCCAAACCTGTGAAAGACCTGACGGCTTGTGGGTCATATAGGCCCCTTTCACTTTTGAATCTCGATTATAAAATTTTGGCAAGAATGATAGCATTACGGCTAGCCTTGTTACTAGATCGGATAGTCTCCCCGGCCCAGTCGGGCTTTATTCCTCATAGGTCGACCGCCCTCAATTTAAGGACTCTGTTTGCAGTTCTTCATACAATATCGCCGGAGGTGCCGGCAGCTGCAATACTGCTTGACACTGAAAAGGCCTTCGACTCCCTGGAGTGGCCTTTCTTCTTGGCAGTGATGAGGAAGATGGGTATGCCAAAGGGATTTATTGACCTAACCACTTTATTATATCAAGGCCCTACTGCCTGGCTACGACTGAATGGCACAATATCGTGGACCTTTCGGCTTTCTCGCGGCACTAGGCAGGGGTGTCCACTTTCTCCATTGCTTTTTATCCTAGATATGGACCCCCTTGTTAGACATTTTCAAGAACGCCACTTGCATAGAGGACTGCAGTTTAAGACGGGCCCATACTTATCTCCCTCTATGCGGATGATATTATCCTTTATGTGGGTTCCCCCCATGAGAATCTTGAACCTCTTATTAGGGAGATCATACGATTTGGTGGTTACTCTGCCCTGGGTATCAATTGGGGCAAGTCAGTAATCTTCCCCATCACTCCATGCACCAAAAAATGGAGTTGTGTTTTCCCTCTTGAATGGTGTATTGACTCTACGAGATATTTGGGTATCCACATTCATACAGACACTGAACAGATTGTCTGACTGAACTATGGTCCAGCGATGCATAAGCTTGAGGCACAAATGGATAGATGGCTTCGACTTCCCCTCTCGCTCGCAGGTCCAGTGGCATTGATTAAAATGATTGTACTTCTGAGATTTTTGTATCTATTTAATAATATTCCGCTTCCTAATAGTTTTTTCCTCACACTCCGTTCCCACCTGATTAGACTAACATGGGGCCGTAAGAGACCTAGGGTCAGTTGGGATACCATGACACTGCCCTCTGACAGGGGGGGATTTGGGGTTCCTAACCTTCAAATGTATTACTTGGTAGCACAATGCAGCTTTGCACACTCTTGGTATCATCCTGATGCTCGAATACCTTACACCAAGCCGGGGCTGATCTAGTGTTGCCTGCATCATTACACACAATCCTGCCGCAGGGATTCCCAAGAGATCCCCGGGATATTCAAACTATATCAACTACCAGCTGGGCATGGCGGAAGCTGGTGCGAGTTACTAATATGACTACACTATATTCCCCTGACATCCCTATATTAAATAATCCATGGATCCCCATTACGCAAGAAAAACTAGTGCAGCTCACACTAACTAAATATTCAATAAGTAAAATTGGAGACCTTTTTACTGGAGGTCACATCTTTTCCGGAACAGAGGAGGGTAGATTCAGTGAAGCTATGTTCATGGACCATTTCATACTTAACCGAGTCCGCTGCACGCTCAGGGCAGTGATTGCTGAGTTTCCATTGGAGCCCACCAATTTCAGCCCTTAACTACAATAATTACGACCCCTGGTGGCGAGCATCTAGTCTCTAAAATGTACCAGGCGTGCATGGCGCTGGTCCTCAGCAAAGATACCAAGATTCGGGAAGCGTGGGAGCGGGATATAGGACATCCAATACAAGATTCACATTGGGATTTCTGCTGCGCACAAATTAAAGCCGACATAAGTTACTACATTTTAAATTTATGAGGAGAGTGTACATGTCCCCGGGAACATTACATAAAATTCACCCAGATAGGCCGTGTACCTGTTGTAAATGCGGGTCCCCACACGCGGATTTTGCACACCTTGTCTGGAACTGCACCACGATTGGAGCCTATTGGAGTACAGTTTGTAAAGAAATAACTAAGATGATAGAGATGGAGGTAACACCGACCCCTGAGACTGCGTTCCTAGGCTATGTGCTGGGGTTCCCCAAGAGGGTTCGTAAATTCACTGCCATGGCTTTTTTACTTCAAAGAGAGAGAAAGCAATTAAATGGGGCTGTAGAGCTTCTCCGACAACTAAGGCCTGGCTCCAGAGTTTGGCATATTGCAATACAAACAGTGAACTGTTTGCAGACACCCAGCCTTCTGCATCTTGCCCAAACGACATCTGGGGCCCCTTCAAGAATTATCTGATCAAGATCAACTCTTCCCCCACCTTGCAACAGCTGGATGGGATTGTCCCCACTGGTGTGGGGTAAACACACAACAGAAGGTTAACAAATTTGTTGTACCTATTGTTCATTATACAAATATTACATAGGAGGGTAGAGATGTTTTTTTTCATTTTCGATGAGTTCATTAGGGGGGATTTGAAGTTTGTAATTGTATATCGCAAAGAGGCACATAGTAAAAAATGAGCTGGTTGGATAGTAGATACAGAGTGATATGTATGCGTCTTACTGTTTACTGTATGGCACTACTAAGGCGTTTTATATTGCAAAACTGCAGTGAGTAGCAAATGTGGAATGTACTGTATTATGGAAATGGAAAAATAAAGTTTAAAAAAAAAATAATAATAAATGTTGAAAAGCTGTGTCAATAAACAGCTTATGGCATTCTTGGTGGACCATAAGATTCTGGATGTCTCCCACCGGGGTTCAAAGTTGCTCACAGCACAGAGTTGGTGGCAGTTCTGGACTCCATACGCTGCACTTTGGATGCAGGTTTTCCTGCCATGGTTCTGCTGTTAGCTCTTTCTGCGGCTTTCGACACCGTTTCCCATGCAGTATTGATCAGCAGGCTGTAGGCGATAGCGACTGGTTTGGGTGCCGCTTTGCATGCCAGCGATATTTATCGCTAATGACATGCAAAGGAGGCGTTCCCAACCTAACAGCGACTGAAAGCAGTCGCTAACATCGCTATCGCCTATTAGCAATAACCGCGAAGCGATAAAAATACGCGCGCTAACCGCGATTAGCGCTGGTTTTTTAGAACTGGTAAAAACATGACTTAACAATAATAGTCAATGGGAGGTGGATTGTAAGGTTAAGTCCCCAGCATTAGCGCGGGGATTCTATCACTGGATTTCTCGCGTTATTGCTGGGTTTCGCCGCTATCGCTGGATATTATATCGCATTGGCGATAAACCTTGCTAATAGCATGTTATCTCCGCGGTAATATCCAGCGATAGCCGGCGATAGAAAAACGCGCGCTAAGCAAGCTTTGCGATAATTTCCGCAGGTTCTTGCTAATATGCCCCTGAGATCTTACAGTTCGGAAAACTCAGTTCCTCTGGACTCCCGACTGGTGGCCTTCAGATCTGGGGGTATCTTCTACGCCATGTCACACCGTAAAAAATCTGGGCATTAAACTAGACCAGGAACGTTTCATGAAGAATCATATTGTTGCAACTTGCAGTTCTTGTTTTATGACTATGAGACTTCTGAGGAAGGTCTAACCTTGGCTAGCAACTTCTGCCAGGAAAACACTGGTCCAGACCTTTGTTATAAGTCGTCTGGACTGGATTACAGTAATGCGCTGTTTATGGCCATTAATGACATCTGACTGTCTAAGCTCCAGGTGGTGCAAAATACGGCTGCCCGTCTGGTCTGTAATCTCCTGTCAGGCTCCCACTTGGCTCCTATTTTGAGAGATCTTCATTGGCTCCCTGTCCAAAAGTGTATCTTGTTTAAGAGCTGTTGTCTCACCCACAGGTCCTCGATGGGCAATGCCCCTCTTTATCTAAAGGATAAATTGCATCGCTACCGGTCTTCCCACTCTTTAAGATCTAGCGATAAGGAGCTTCTGATTGTACCCCATGTTCTCACTGTAAGATACGTTGGTAGAGCCTTCTCTTTATGGCCCCCTACTGCCTTGAATCAACTGCCGCTCCATCTTCGTTGCTGTGCTGATTTCACTCAGTTCAAGAAAATACAGAAAACATGGCAGTTCTAGTCTCTGGTTACTTGTTTTGTGCTGGCTGAGCATGAGATATACTTTTGGGCATGATTTGTTGTGCTTTATTAAGTTATATTAACGTAACACAACATATGACCAGTCACGGCCGGTGCAAGTAAGTGCGGTGCGGCGGTGGAGTGGGGCGGGACTGGGGGGGGGAGTCGACAGACAACAAAATAGGTGTTATTCATTTATTTAATTTTACCTATTCCGTCGTCTGTCGACTTCCCCCCCAACCTGCCCCGCCCCTGCCACAGCGCGCTTACATGCGCCGGTAGGTGCTGCTTATGACTGTCACAGAGATCTGAGGCTCTACAAAGGCTAAAGACTTCCTCAGTTCAGCTCCCTCCACTTAGTAACTCTCTGTTTCAAAACATAATGTCTTTCCAAACAACGCCTTATGCTTTGGGAACCTAAATTGCAGCAGCCACTTGTGACAGAGTATTTTGCCTGTGGTTCTACAAAGGAATGTCGAAGTGGAACCACAGTACCTAATTCTCTTGAATTTAAAGAATCACAGAGATAACGAGGAGGCTTGCTCCATCACGGAGATGCTTCATGGGCGATCATTAAGGGTGGGATTCTCTTTGATCATAAAGAGGATGATAAGGATGCAGCTAGGAAGCACTGAGGTTGAGACTTGAGACATAGGGGCCGATTCCGATCTCGGTCGAAGGCGCACCCAATACTATTTGGTCGGGAAAAAAGCCATGCGAAAGCCAGTTTCCCGACCGATCCGTACAACACACCGAACGAGCAAGTACGATGCGCACAACAGCAAAAATTCCGGCCGAGCCGTACTCACCCAAACCAGGTCCTGTTCTCCGACCGGGCGAATCCGGAAACGCCGAATCGAGTCGCACGGAAGGAAAATGCAGCCCCGTCCGGCCGGACAGAGTACGATGCGCTTTCCGTACGCGCCGAACCCGTCGCTACGCACGGCACGTCAAAGCATCCGGGAGGGCGCACATAAGCTCCGAATCGCGCCACAACACGATCCACGGCTACGAGGCGAGACACAGCACCGACGAGGACGGCGCGAAGCGGCGAGGACGAAGCGAAGCGGCGAGGACGAAGCCAAGCGGCGAGGGCGACGCGAAGCAACGAGAAGGACGAACGACACGAACCAACCATGAATCCCTTCGTCCCGATCATACCAATATTCTACATCTACTACCGGAACAGGCACGGACGCGTACGGCGCAGAAGGTAAGTCAGACACCAACCACAAAACACATACAACACGTACACGACACATCACACACATACACTGGGAATCTGAATATACTTACACCAGCAACAGCAGCACCATAGGGGCGGGATGCCCATCACCAATGCCACATATGCACACAGGGGCCTGAATGCGCGCCACCACCCCAACCCAGGGGGCTGGATGCCTACCACTACTACCACCCTTAGCCAGGGGGCAGGATGCCTACCACTACTACCACCCTCACCCACGGGGGGCAGGATGCCTACCACTACTACCACCCTTAGCCAGGGGGCAAGATGCCCACCACTACTACCACCCTCACCCAGGGGGGCAGGATGCCCACCACTACTACCACCCTTAGCCAGGGGGGCAGGAAGCCTACCACTACTACCACCCTTAGCCAGGGGGCAGGATGCCTACCACTACTACCACCCTTAGCCAGGGTGGCAGGATGCCTACCACTACTACCACCCTTAGCCAGGGGGCTGGATGCCTACCACTACTACCACCCTTAGCCAGGGGGCAGGATGCCTACCACTACTACCACCCTTAGCCAGGGGGCAGGATGCCTACCACTACTACCACCCTTAGCCAGGGGGCAGGATGCCCACCACTACTACCACCCTCACCCAGGGGGCAGGATGCCCACCACTACTACCACCCTCACCCAGGGGGGCAGGATGCCCACCACTACTACCACCCTTAGCCAGGGGGCAGGATGCCTACCACTACTACCACCCTCACCCACGGGGGCAGGATGCCTACCACTACTACCACCCTCACCCAGGGGGCAGGATGCCCACCACTACTACCACCCTTAGCCAGGGGGCAGGATGCCTACCACTACTACCACCCTCACCCAGGGGGGCAGGATGCCCACCACTACTACCACCCTTAGCCAGGGGGCAGGATGCCCACCACTACTACCACCCTCACCCAGGGGGGCAGGATGCCTACCACTACTACCACCCTCACCCAGGGGGGCAGGATGCCCACCACTACTACCACCCTTAGCCAGGGGGCAGGATGCCCACCACTACTACCACCCTCACCCAGGGGGCAGGATGCCCACCACTACTACCACCCTTAGCCAGGGGCTGGATGCCTACCACTACTACCAACCTTAGCCAGGGGGGCAGGATGCCTACCACTACTACCACCCTTAGCCAGGGGGCAGGATGCCTACCACTACTACCACCCTTAGCCAGGGGGCAGGATGCCCACCACTACTACCACCCTCACCCAGGGGGCAGGATGCCCACCACTACTACCACCCTCACCCAGGGGGGCAGGATGCCCACCACTACTACCACCCTTAGCCAGGGGCAGGATGCCTACCACTACTACCACCCTCACCCACGGGGGGCAGGATGCCTACCACTACTACCACCCTCACCCAGGGGGGCAGGATGCCCACCACTACTACCACCCTTAGCCAGGGGGCAGGATGCCTACCACTACTACCACCCTCACCCAGGGGGGCAGGATGCCCACCACTACTACCACCCTTAGCCAGGGGGCAGGATGCCTACCACTACTACCACCCTCACCCACGGGGGGGCAGGATGCCTACCACTACTACCACCCTCACCCAGGGGGGCAGGATGCCCACCACTACTACCACCCTTAGCCAGGGGGCAGGATGCCCACCACTACTACCACCCTCACCCAGGGGGGCAGGATGCCTACCACTACTACCACCCTCACCCAGGGGGCAGGATGCCCACCACTACTACCACCCTTAGCCAGGGGGCAGGATGCCCACCACTACTACCACCCTCACCCAGGGGGGCAGGATGCCCACCACTACTACCACCCTTAGCCAGGGGGCTGGATGCCTACCACTACTACCACCCTTAGCCAGGGGGCAGGATGCCTACCACTACTACCACCCTCACCCAGGGGGGCAGGATGCCCACCACTACTACCACCCTTAGCCAGGGGGCAGGATGCCCACCACTACTACCACCCTCACCCAGGGGGGCAGGATGCCTACCACTACTACCACCCTCACCCAGGGGGGCAGGATGCCCACCACTACCACCACCCTTAGCCAGGGGGCAGGATGCCCACCACTACTACCACCCTCACCCAGGGGGGCAGGATGCCCACCACTACTACCACCCTTAGCCAGGGGGCTGGATGCCTACCACTACTACCACCCTTAGCCAGGGGGCAGGATGCCTACCACTACTACCACCCTTAGCCAGGGGGCAGGATGCCTACCACTACTACCACCCTTAGCCAGGGGGCAGGATGCCCACCACTACTACCACCCTCACCCAGGGGGGCAGGATGCCCACCACTACTACCACCCTCACCCAGGGGGCAGGATGCCCACCACTACTACCACCCTTAGCCAGGGGGCAGGATGCCTACCACTACTACCACCCTCACCCACGGGGGGCAGGATGCCTACCACTACTACCACCCTCACCCAGGGGGCAGGATGCCCACCACTACTACCACCCTTAGCCAGGGGGGCAGGATGCCTACCACTACTACCACCCTCACCCAGGGGGCAGGATGCCCACCACTACTACCACCCTTAGCCAGGGGGCAGGATGCCTACCACTACTACCACCCTCACCCACGGGGGGCAGGATGCCTACCACTACTACCACCCTCACCCAGGGGGCAGGATGCCCACCACTACTCACCCTTAGCCAGGGGGCAGGATGCCCACCACTACTACCACCCTCACCCAGGGGGGCAGGATGCCCACCACTACTACCACCCTTAGCCAGGGGCTGGATGCCTACCACTACTACCACCCTTAGCCAGGGGGCAGGATGCCTACCACTACTACCACCCTCACCCAGGGGGGCAGGATGCCCACCACTACTACCACCCTTAGCCAGGGGGCAGGAAGCCTACCACTACTACCACCCTTAGCCAGGGGGCTGGATGCCTACCACTACTACCACCCCCACTCATAGGATGGACAATGCATGACACAACAAGCACACCACAACCTAGGGAATGCAAGATTAAGACATCCCCCCACCACCATGACAAGCGTGTGAGCAGGCTGTGTCAAATGCCTACAACACCGAACATGACTTTGAACATACAATGTGACCCCCTAGCACATGTGCCACACATATATGTGTGTGGCACCCATAATGCTAAGCAGCCCATGACCATTGTGGCAATGGGGCCCTAAACCCCCATCATCACAGTGACCAAAAGGCAAGTGTGGGGTCCATAGCTGAAGCACATTTTGACCATTGTGGCAATGGGGTCTACACCCTCATCATCACAGTGACCAAAAGGTAATTGTTGACAAAGAAAGAGCTGCAACTGCCAAACTGCATGGATCATTCCTGGTCACAGAACCAAAAACTCATCTGTGGCAAAGTAGTGTATGTGTCCCATTGCAACATAAATTGGGGGAGCCAAATACTGCAGTGCAAATGAAACATTCCTTTGGCCATGTGCAGACAAACAACACCCATGGGGGCTGAGACCGTCAACAGTCATCAATGACACAATGACAGAAGTGACCATCAGAATGCAGAACCACATATTTGCACCAATGGGCACACAAATGCAGATACCCTGTGGAGACAGCAGATGTGAGGTGAACAGATACCATACCATGGCAGCAATGGGACACACAAACCATGATCACTGTGCTGACCGATGACCTAGGAGTCCCAGGGACAGCAGGGGAAACACACCAAACAACATACAGCCAATGGCACACCCAAGATATGCCAATGCAGTGGTGCAGATGCACAAACACAAACAGGCAGACCAACACTGTCATCATACACAGCAGGTGAGGGGTGGGGGTGCCAGTGTCCCCAGGCAACAACACAACACATGAGGAGAGCTGAATACCAATCATACAGATGTGCATACACTGCCACACTAAGCTAACTCATGGATCCAAATCCCCTATGTGGGCAAGCAGGCATTGACAGGTGAGAGGGAGCACAAAACACACATGTCACACAGGCACGTAGGAACAACAACTGACACAGCAAGTCACAGACACACCACAGCACCACCCCCAGGGCCCCCACAATGTGGTGACCCTGGGCTGAATAAAAATACCACTGTGATGACAAAGCTAAATGTCGTTCACACTGTGAACCACAGTCAGGTGTCCTGAGCAACTAACTACCATCACACCTACACAAGCACAAATCAATCAGCATGGCCAGTAAGCCAAGGCCAACATGGAGGCAGGGGACTAGCCGGGCAACAACTCTCATCT